>JAEANM010007251.1:0-17893 GCA_017656035.1 Myanophis thanlyinensis
CCCTCTCCCTCACCCTCCCTCCGCCCTCACCCACCCCCCCACCCACCCACCCACCTGTTTAGACGTAGGATAATGCTGTATGCTTATTCTTAAATGACACGCACTTTTGTCTTCTCTGTCATTTTCTTGGGCTCAAAATGAAGCCCTTTTATATTTGCATCCCTTGAGGTTCAAAATCTTGAATTCTCTGGCTGGAAAATGGCATTTTTTTCCAATCCTAACATATCTGGAAGGCAACCTGGGGAAATTCCCAGGTAAAATTTTCAATTAATCCAAAGCACTCAGTGAGTAGCCTTTAACCTCTAATTCTGTCTATCCGACCTTTTGTAGTTGCTGTGAGGACCAAAGGGATAACTTCCATATGCATCATTCTGATCTTCTTTGAAGATAAAGTTGATTATTTATACTTTATTTTCGAAGATTAGTAAATTGTAATAGATCTCACTCATCTCAAAGAAAATTGCTTTTTGGGGAGTGGGTAATACAGGGTCCTGTATTTGTCTTGTTTTAATACAGTCAGTAGGTTAAATGCACTTTCATTTCTATAGATGATCAGTGCAGAAGCTCCTGTTCTGTTTGCCAAGGCTGCTCAGATATTCATCACGGAGCTGACACTACGAGCTTGGATACACACAGAAGACAACAAGCGCAGGACTTTGCAGGTAAAGGACTGCTTATCATCCTGACATTATTCTGTCTCCTTCACTTTTTGCCTGTTCCTGCCTTAGGGATGGGCACCTAGATTGAGGCAAGAATAGATTGAAGCAAGCTCTTTACTAGTAAGTCTTGGTATGCAAATGCCTGATTACAGTATCTCCCTTGCAAAGCCATTTGACAGTAAGAAGCATCAAACAGCAGCTTAACTCTTCTTTCAGTTTCTATTTCTAGGTCTCTGCAGACACATGTCTAGCATCCCATGGTGGGTGGGTGGGGAGGATAGAGCAATGGCGACCAGCTATGTGTTTTTTGATCATTGGCTTCAATATTCATTTAGGGGCATATTTGAAACAAACACTGAATTGCTCTAGAAGAGGTGTAGGTGACATTTTTGTACCAGAAGGAGGATTCTGTGCTCTCTTCTCGTCATCTTCCCCAGCGCATCTCAGAAAGTTGCAAGAGATGTGGCAGTGATGCTTCTGAAGGAAGGGGGGCATGGGGGGGTTGGTTTTTTTAAATCAAACATTACCTGTGACCTATTTGCAGATAGGTTTATTAGAGGATTGCAAAAGTTGAATATCTTTTATTTATTAATTATTATGCCCCCTCCATCTCTCCTGTAAATTGACTCCTAAAAAGATTGCACAATGTAGATGTAAAGCTTGTATTATATTGTTTTATTTTTTGTAATTTTAGTCCATCTTTATAATCACTGAGAATTTGTTTTATCTTGATGTAAGCTGCTCAGAGTCGCGTCAACCATGAGATGGTTGGCAAATATATTTGATAAATAAATAAATAAACACTGAAAAAAATGGCACTGGCCATGTGCTCTGGGACAAGATGCTCCTGAGGCGTAAAAACAAAAAGAATAACAGAGTCACATGCTACCCCCTGATGGACCCTGAGTGGTCTGCTGTTGTTGCTGCTCTGGAAATATATAAAATATATATTAATATGTATATGGCAATATGGATTCCATCAGCCTGGCCCTTTCTGAACAAGGTCAGGGGAGAACTCTGGAAGCAATCCAGCATGCTGAGTCTTGATTTCTTGTAAATTTCACTGAGAACAGAATTAAACAGGACTGTGAAAGAGGCAGAACAAGATGGGGCTGGAGAGTAGGGCATCTTCTTTCGAGTTGCACTGTCTTGTATCACCTAAACTAACTTTTCCCTTAACTGAGATTTAGACAAGAAAATCTCTATGCCCTAAGCTACCAGAAGCCTCCAGAACGTGGTTAACACAACTCTAGCCAATTATTGATATAGTCACAATTACTAGAAAACTCATCCATCCTCCCGCTTTCTGATTTTTATATACTTCTGAATCTTGCTGCATTATACCCTGATTCACTTGCTTGCCTCCTGAATATATCTCTTCTCACTTTTTACCCTCACCCCCTCTGCTTCCCATGTTCACTACTTAGCCTGTGCCCCTTTTGTTTTCCCTAACTGATAGCTGAGCACTGAAGCCACCCGGTTACTATTTACTCCTCTGCCCCCAAAACTTCTACCATTTTGCAAGTCAGCAAACAATTACAGGAGGAGCAGAAAAAGGCCTACATTCCATTATGTCACCATTCCAGCAGTCCTGGTGGACTGTTTTAGCTCAGCAAATCTTGCAAGCCAGCAAGTTGACAATCCTCCCTTTTTTCTTTTAACCAGCATACTCAGATTTGCTTCTCTTGAGCTAGATTGTGAAACATGTTGCAGGATGGGTGATGTTCAGTGCAGGTTTTTCAACTTTGGTAACTTTTAAGCTGTGTGAATTTCAACTCCCAGAATTCCCCAGCATGTGGTTGGGAAATTCTGGGAGTTGAAGTTCACACATCTTACAGGTTTAAAGAATACTGGTCTGTTTCATGCCACAAACTTAGGAAGACCTTGCTTTCCCCTACCTCTGAAGTGGGCAAGACTGATAATTGTATCATGACCATGGGCATCAGCAGTGGGCATTTCAAATGTCCCATGTTCCTATCGTTTGCCTTGCCCAAGAGGTGTTTGTAAATGTAAGTGTTGGTATTTTGGAATAGAATGAGTGGGCTATGTAAGCCCCCCCCCCCCCTTTGTGGCACAATAGCCCTGTTTACTGAAGACTGACAGCAGTTTATCATGCTTGAAATGAGAACTGCACAAAAATTGTATTAACAGGTTTGAAGATGAATTAATTACAGTTGAGAGCAAAGAATTCCAATGCTTGAAATAGTCCATTCCACCTTGTAAAATATTAGCTGACCACCCTAACATTGTCTATTCCTTGTATAAAGGGAAAAATGAAAACAGATTCTTGAGCTCCATGTTTCATACAGGGGAAAACAAAGCATTCAGAACTTCAATTAAAAGCAGATGAGAAATAACGTTAATGGCCATTTTTCTTAGTGGATGCTTTACAGCATTCATTCATTTTGGAATTATTAGTGGTGTTATTGCTAAGCCCTTAGAAATGTTTAACTGCTTAATAAATGTCATGCAGATTATAACAGATAACACAGTCCCTGCTGTAGTCTCCCAATCTTAACAGCCACAACACAGAGGCAGCAGAAAGAAGACGGAAGTATTGGAGCACAATTGTTGTTGTTTCTGATTAGAAAGGGTAAAGAGTAAAGCCAAATCTCTGCAAACTTTCCAGAAAGTCCAGTTGCCTCTTGAAAAAGCACCTTTGGGACTACCATGACCTGGATGACTGGGAATCTTCATAGACATCAGGCAGGTTGTTTTCCCCTTGCCATGAGAGATACTTCATGCCTCCATTTCTAGATCAAGTGTAGTGGCCTAGCATGCTGTAGAAAAGAGACAGGGGTTTTAAGTTACCCAGAGTCACTTTGAAGTAAGGTAGGCAGTCTATAAATTTACAAACAAACTTATAACATCTATGTGATACAGGTAGTCCTCAACTTACAATCATAATGAACCCTGCCCATTACTGTTGTAGGTTGTGATGGTCATAAAGGGGGTAATTCACATAACCTGGTTTTTTAAAAAAACCTTTTTCTGCAATAGAGAATGACATGGTTGCTAAGCAAACTGATTTTTCTCTATGTCTGATTTTGTCAAAAACTGCAAGTAAAATGTCAATTTTCAGCAAAAAACATTGTAAAAAGCAGTCATGGGACCCTACAGACAGCTGTAAATACAAGTCAAGTGCCCGAAATGCAGTCATGTGATCATGGGGGGGAGCAGCCTTCAGAACTTCCGAAATCTGCTTTATATACCTCTGGGGAGGTCTGTCGTGACTTCAGTGGTTAAGCAAATGGTCGCAAGTTGAGGACTACTTATACTGAAATGCAACTGAAAATGTTTCATATCTTTGGGATTAAGTAACTTTGCATAATACAGAGCATTATATGAAAAACATCAGGGAGCTGGGAAGTTTAAAAATAGTCTTCCGGTCAAAATGTTTTAGTGTATCTTCAGGTCGTTAAGATTTTATGTCATCATCTTCATCACCTATTGTTGCTTCTACCTTTCCTGTTGAGCTGATTAAGGCCAGTGTCAACAGCGTTCCTTCAGCTAGAGTTACAGAAACCAGATGTTAACTTGCACTTCCTTTTTTGTTACAGAGAAATGATATTGCTATGGCCATCACGAAGTTCGATCAGTTTGATTTTCTTATTGACATCGTTCCAAGAGATGAACTTAAACCTCCAAAGCGGCAGGTGAGGCAAAAGAGAATCTGTGCATGTGTGTTCTCTTTATATGTCGGCAACTTGTACCTAATCAGTCCAGAAGGAATGTGCTTTGTCTGCCCTTCATGATGATGTAATATGCCCAAATCAGATTAACTGTAAAATTGTGATGTTATCATGGTCAGTGGATATTAATGAGCGGGGAAAAAAAGCTTTTCTTCTTGATTAAGACTTGAGCAAACAGATCAGCACAGACCAAAATGTAATTTTATCCATGGAAAAGAACATGGGGACTGTTCTACGTGGTTGGAAAATTCTTTCTCCTTCCAAGATGTGTAAATATTTTGTGTTAAACCAAGCTAAAATCCTATCTGATAGTACTCAAGTTCCATCTTGTTTCTGTACCTTATTATGGGACATTAGGTGGATTTGCTCCCTGGAGCAAATCATAGATCCAATAAATACAAGAAAATGTGTGTCTTAGGTTTGCAGTCTAAAAAGACACATACAAGAGATAAAAGATGCAGACACCACTAGAAGGTCCTTGCAGTGAAACTAACATTGGTGGCCATAGACCATGATCTTCTGGCCAACTGAAATGGAAGCAGTTCAGACAGAGGAAGAATTCCAAATTTTGGGCCCATCAGCTGCACCAGGGTGTAAACCTGCTTCTTTTTCAGTTACCCTCCTTCTGAAAGCCACTGAACCTGGCTCCTCTGGAGGTGTGAAGGCGGCCTTGTGCTTCTTCTCTATTGCTTTGCAGTCTGATAGACTAGATTAGGATTCAGCTGCAGCAAATTAGTGACATGGGCTTCTGGGTGTATGTGGAGGTCCTTGTAACATTGCTGTATGTAAGTCATAAATTCCCATGAGGGCTTGTAGAATCTAGAGTCTACCACTTTTAGCCATGCCCTTGGCTATTCACCTGTGGAGCTGCCAAATGTGTTACTAGCATTACTCAGTCAGGATTGTACAATGCCCAGATTTATATGCAGGATTAAGTTGGACTTCACCTTGTTGAATACAGTTTGAACTTCAGCTGGCCTGAATGCCTGCCAGATTTTACATTCGGTCTTGGGAATGGAACCGCTTATTCCTCTAGCTTTGGCAGCCCTCCTCTTTTCAGATGTGTGTATATAGCAAGCATGGTTATGTTTAGTCTGCCAGTAGAATTTAATATAGTTTCTTCTCCAGAATCCTTCATTATTATTATTTTATAATCATATTTCATTATTATCCTTCATTATTATTATTTTATTATTTTATCGTATTGCTGCTGCTTTTGACTCAGATAATTGAATGTTTTAGGAATTATGTAAAGCATTTAGCAGCTTGAGGATAAATTTGCAATGCAGTGTGTGCCCTCCTTGCCCTGGGCTCACAACTGGCTCCTTGATTGCCTACCCAGCAGGTTCCCATTATCTAAGCAATAACCTGTGCATGATGTTACAGGTTTCTGCCTTGTGCATAGAAACAGGACACATTTTCCAATTGGCCATTTGGAACTTTTGTATTTTGCCTGGTCAAAAAACCTTGTCCAGTCGACTGGACAGATGGTAGCCAGAGAGTTATAAAGGTAACTTAGTCTGTGCCTGCTTCAACTGAGAATTATGCTGAGGGGGAGCCACCGTCTTCCTTAGAACTCCCGGTCTTCCAGCATGGAATCAGCCAACACGTGCAGATACCATGATTTTCTTGCACTAAGGAATCCACCATCCTGGGAGAGTTCCATTGTGAATCTATCCAGGCAGTTGTTGCCCCTGTAAACATCCTTGACTGGAAGCTGTGCAGGCTCAAAGAGGCTTTCAGTCGGATGTTTACAGCGGCAGGCTGCCACAATCCTCCTGAAACAGAATGGGTTCGAATTGAAAAGTGGCCCTTGGCTGACACCTGGCTAGAGAAGGCTCCAGACTTGGAATCTAGTCAGTCATTGTTTTCTGTTATAAACCAGCCTTAGAATAAAGAAGCATATCGGGTCAGTTAAAACTTCTGCAAATATTCTTTTAACTACAACGGTCATAGCCTTTAGTGTTCTTGTAATCTTCCTCCAGAGACCTGAAGATAATGTATGTGGCCCCTTTCCTTTCTTATGGTAGTAAAACATGCTTTCTTATGGCAGTGGTGATATGCTTGGAAGACCTCCAGAGAGGAGTTCGGCTGATAGCAAGGACCTCTGACTCACAAGAAAAAAACAAATAAAGCACACTTCTTCTTCCTATATTAGGTTGCTGAAGTACAAAAATGCCTGGGAAAATTGGGAAACTAGGAGTGGGATTGCGGTTGTGGGAGGATTGGAGGGAGGGAGGGAGGAACCTGCGAGCTTTACTGTTGCACTGAAAACAAATCCTTTGAACTGCTAAATGTACTCAGAATCCTAATGATATGTCTGGCTCTTCAGCCACTGCTTTACATTCTGGGTCTTGATGTTCATACAGAAAACCAGGCAGCTCTTTTAAGCATGAAGTTTGCCCCTGTCCTTTATCTAAGACATTCCCCTGTGTTGGGAGAAGTTGACTTTTCAGGATTGCGGACAGAACAGCTTAGTGCCACTGAAGTACCATGTGCCACTGAAGTACTTAGTGTCACTGAAGTACCATGTGCCACTGCAGTACTGTCTGATGTACCAGACAGTTCCATGTCTGTACATCAGCTTCCACTTGTGACATTCAGTGACTACAGAGAAGCCTTGTCCAAATGTTATTCCTGCTGGTATAGCAAGTATAAGCCTTGAATTTTTCTAGGGAGGATGGAAAAAGGACACTGATCCTAGTATAGGGTTTGGCTTTAAATCTCCCCTCCCCTTAGAACAAGGCAGACCTTTCCAGCTGGAGGACCAGTGAAGGGATCTATGGCTTTGCAGATACACATTTGCAGCCTCCCTCAAGAGAGGCCTCACTTTGGAAGAGGGGAACGTGCAATCTTCCAGATGTTGTTCAGCTGCTGTTCTCAGCCTCTGCAGCTTGAATGGCAGGGGAGGGGGATAATGGAAGGTTCTCACCCTTGCTGTATGGTGTTTTTATTTGATATGATTCCTTCCATAAAAATAGAATCCGGAGTCACGCTGATGTTCCCTGTAATGAAAAGGGCTGACCGCAAGCTCTCGTTTCTGAACCTTGACAACAGCGTACAGGTAGTCCTCAATTTACAACAGTTCACTTAGTGACCGTTCAAAGTTACAACAGCACTGAAAAAAGGGACTTACAACTATTTTTCACAATTGCAATCTGTTGCAGCATCCCCACGGTCACGTGATTTACCTTTGGCTGCTTGACAACTGACTCACATTTATGACGGTCATGGGATCCACTTTTGTGAGCTTCTGACGAGCAAAGTCCACGGGGAAACCAGACTCACTTAACATCCGTGTTACTAACTTAACAACTTCAGTGATTCGCTTAACAAGTGGGGCAAGAAGAATCGTAAAATGGGTCAAGATTTGCTTAACAAATTTCTCACTCAAGAACAGAAATTTTGGGCTCAGTTGTAGTTGTACGTTGAGGACTACCTGTACTTGAAAAGCATGGCAAATCTTACACCACAGCAGAATAACAGTGTTGTGCAGATCAAGGTTTCTGTCTCCTTGGCAAACTCCGTGGCATCGAGTCTGCCAGTCAGGTGGGATTCCTAAAGGGTCCCAGTGTGCCACCAAGGGTGGTGGGTGGGAGGAACGTTCCCAGCAGCAGGGTGGATAGCAGCGCTCTGACGTCTGTTCCACTTTCTCTCCTTGGTAAATGCCAAGACAGGCTTGCTTTGGTTTCAGAGAAGCCTTGACGACAAATATAGAACAAGCAAGGCGCTGTTTTATATCTGTCCTCCTCCTGTTGTCCCCTGAGGCCACATGTGGGAATGACTGCAGTTTCAAGGGTTACCGGACTCCAGATTTCACAAACAGACTCAAGTAATTCTCTGTGGCTTTGAATAGATGGCATTCTTGCCTCATTATTTTTTTAAAAAAGCATCATTATTGATAAAACAAATGTGAATCCTTATGGAGGACCTTAAATATGGAATTCATGCTGAGTGAACAAAGGGAGAAAGATATAAAAGTATAAAACAATAATAAAAAAGGAGTAGACATTCACTAACTTTAGGTCTGCATACAGACTGACTTGAGGCCTTGAATAAGAGGAACAGAAAGACATGTCCTTATTCCCAAACCTTCCAGGAAGCTTTAGGTATCAGAGTTCCTTTTTCTTTGTGGACATTTATATAACTTACGAAACTACTGCAGATCACTTTAAATTGGCCCATAGCAACATTTTAAAGTTAATGTTTTATGTTTTGTAACTATTTTGTGTTTTTGAGATAATCCTTTGTAGCCATTTGGAGAATCCAGTAATCACAATTATAGCTACCTAAAGAGAGTAATGAAGAGTTTGGTATCTCTGCAGTTGGTTAGATTGAAGAAGCAGATTTAACTTTGGATGCTTGTGGATGTCTTACTTTTTTTTTTTTCTTGCACTGAGTTCTACAAATACGTTGGCCTATTATGGCACTGCCTTATCATGTTTTTACCATGTTCCTGAGTCATACATTGCAGATCGCTGGACGAAAATCATACTGCAATCAAGTAGTTGCGTTTGGATTCCCATTTTGGCAACCCTGGGCTGCTTCTGCTGCTGCTTCTTTTCAGCCTGTTATTCCCTTAATAGGCACTCTGTTAGTCAAGTTTGGAAACAAAATAGAACTGTTCAAAGTTAAAATAAGGAGCTCTCACATACCAGTTGACTCCTTACTGTACAACTAGTCAAGTACTTATCAAGTATCCACATTGGAATCTTGGGGAAGAAAAATTAAAATCAGTTTCTTGGATCTGTGAGTTTTCAAGATGTTGAGAGCAATCTTGCAGTATTGCAGGAGGAGAAGGGGAGATGAAATATATAAAAAGCACTTGGATTGCTTGATATATTGAAGGGAGCAGTCAAGATTGGGGATATCTCTCTTCCTATAGTTTGGATTTTTGTTTTTAAATAACCCTCTTCCAGTCATTATGTAAAGGATCTTCCTTCACCTTGGTGTCTTCCAGGTGGTGTTGAGCTGCTAGATGCAGTGATTTGTCAAACACAACCTTCCACACTTGCATGCAATGACTTAAAATCTCGAGCCTTCTAAGCATAGTCTGTCTTAAGAGAGCCCTGATAATTTTCCTGCCGGATCTTTCTTATCACAGTTGTCTCTTTCAGGGTGGACAGAGCCCTAACCCCGATGCCTAAGGGTGCCCTGAAAAATGCAGGAAGCCAAATATATCAGCTTCCCTCTTTTTCCAGCTCACTGACCAAACGGGAATTTGTCCCGTGCTCATGTCTTGTAGCGACATGAATCTGGTTTTAGATAAAAAGGAAGAGGAGCGACTCTCGTCAGCTTCCATTCTGTCTGGACAACGGCTTCCAACTCTTTTGAAGACAGCAAGGGATTTTCTTTCCCAGAAAGATTTTTCTCCCACCCTGTAGGTCCAGGGTCAGCTGCTTTGACGCAGGCCAGTGACTTTGCACAAGAGGTCCTTATGTGTTATTGATGGAATTCATGCTTGGCAGCAGCAACTCTTGGCTGTGCCCACTGACATCGTTGCTGGCAAGTGGGCCAGACAACAACAGTTGTGTAGTGCTTTTGAAGCTCTGATTCATTCAAACTTAGTAGCCATTCCAAGTGCCAAATGATTTTAAAATCGTTAAAAATTGTACTTGGGTTTAGGGACATGCTAAAAAATTATGCCTGTCTTTTTGAAAAAGTTCAAGAAGAAAATATAACCCAGTGGATTTGCTATTTAAATCTTTTAAAGATGAGACTTTTTTTTTCTAACTATATCTTAGCATCACCTTGGAATAATGAGTCACTAAGACTGAATTTAGTCTCAGTTGAGGTGAGCATCCTTAGTACACCCGCTTTATTTTTTTGCCTTAGCCATTTTGCATAGAAGGTGGTGTAAGTTAACTGGCCAGTAGCCCTCATGTGTGTTTTGCCAATTTAACCATAGCCATGTAGCAGTGTGTGTAAACATCCTACACTCTCAGCTGTGACTTTGTGGTGGCTGGGAGAAGGTTGTTTACGCCTCCTGGCATGGACTGGTCCTCTTGGAAACTGCTTGTCATTTGAAGGGAGGCAGAGAACCAGGAAAGGTAGGTGGGGAGAGGTCTTGATGGGAGAGTTTGGGTAGGCACATGCCTGGCATTCACTTAAGATAAAAAGTGCTCCAGTCATATTGCAGTAGTCATTGTACCAAGGTGTCATTCTTATCTGTTTCTGTGTTATGAGTGCATTTTATGGTTTGTCTTCACAATCCAAGAACCCCAAATACAGGGAGTCCTTGATTTAATAACAGTTGGGAGCAGAATTTCCATTGCAAAGCAAAACAGTTGTTAAGTGAGCCACGACTAATCTTGCAACCTTTTTTTGTCACAGGTGTTAAGCGAATCACTGCAGTTGTTAAGTGAATCACTTTGTCATTACCTTTCATTGTGAGAAACTGGCTGGGAAGGTCCCAAATGGTGATCGAGTGTCCGTGAGATGCTACAGCCATCGTAAATAAATTCTGGTTGCCTAGTTCCCAAATTTTGATCATGTGATTGTGGGGATACTTGTAAATGCAAGGACTACTCATAAGTCATTTTGTTTTCAGTGCCATTATAATTTGGAACAGTCATCAAATGAATGGTTGCAAGCTGAGTACTACCAGTTTCAAATCTTGCTTAAGTAAGCAAATGGCATTCTTCATCAGCTCATTGGCCTCACTGTTAATAATACCTCTTTCCTTTCATCGGCCTGGAAAGCTTTTTCCCTAAATTAGCAGGCCTGTTCACTCTTGGATGCTGCTTGTCTTTCAAGGAAGAAATGGAACTTCAGCCACCAGACCCGAAGATGCTCTCAGGTTGGGAGAAAGTAAAACAGGCAGAACAGATGTGCAGTGTCCAAAGAACAATACTAGTCAGAGGGGAAGAAAATCTTGACATTTGTATACCTCTAATGCAGTACTATTTTTTTTCCATACCTGTTTCAATTTCTGCTGGAAGCCATGTTTCAGAGGCTTAGTTTACAGGGTCTGATCACATTCTTCTCCATTGGTGTAGGAGGAGGTACGCCAGGCTGTGACTCCAGCAGAACCCGTCCAGTACTACTTCACTCTGGCCCAGCAGCCAGCAGCTGTCCAGGTCCAGGGACAGCAGACAGGCCAGCAGACAACCACATCCACCACCACAATCCAGCCGGGGCAGATTATCATCGCCCAACCTCAGCAAGGGCAGGTTGGTATGCAGGTCTTTCGTGGCTCTTTCACACTGAGAGCAAGTGAAAGTGGCATCAGGTGCCCTCTGATTTGCGAAGGAGACATGGGCTGAGATCAAGACAGCGTGTTAAAGTTAACAAAATGAAGTATGCTACATTGGGGTATCTTGGTGCATTCAAACAGACAAACAAAAAACTCCCCAAGGTATTGTGGTTTAATATGTAGACCAGGTTCTTCCAACATGCTGTAGTTGCATTCCTACAATGTGCTGAATCGCAAAATACCTAGCCCTGTTTTAGGCTAGCCCTTAGTATGTTATAAGGACCAACTTCATGATGTTGCAACCTGCAGGTCTTAAGACTCAAAGTCAACTTGCAGATGGAAGAACTACCCAATGAGGGTCGGGATGGGAATGGAGGTATGGTCGGATTTCTCTCTGCCTTCCTAAATGAGAAGCAAAGAAAGAAAATGGCATTTGTTGCAGGCCCTGTTCTCCTTCCTCGGTCATATTGGCTGGGATTACGTGGAATTGGAGTTTCAGCAACATCTGTCTGGCCGTATATTGTCCATGTCTCCTATAATTTAGTTATTGGAGTGGATCCGTAGGCTATACCTATAGTACACCAGTAAGGAGAAACCAGTGCTCTCTTCATTAATGCTGACAGTCATTTTGGAACAGGCAATCCTGGCTGGTCCTGTTTTACAAGGTTAGACTGGAGCTTCCTTTTCATTTCATTCAAGCCCACCTTTGGCTGTGGAAGCCCCGTAGATGGCGTTTGGCCACTGTTATTGTTTTCCAAGTTGGTTCTCAAGGGGAAAAATTGGAGCAGTGGCTTGCATGCCACCTTGAAATACTGAAGGAAGGATGTAATATAATTTGAATTTTATATGGATATAATTTGAATTTTAAAAGAATGAAATATGGACAACATTTTGCTTTCGAAGTACTAGCATCTGATTTTTTAAATAAATGCCCTTTCTGCTACCTTGGGGCTTTCTGTCTCAAAGATTGTGACACTGAACAAAGAAGAGCATTTCCACTTGCTTGCTGTCCTGAGAGTGGTTGTCTGGTCGTGGTGATGTTGCAGGACACAAGTGTAGCTGACCAATGTATCTGAGATGTCCTCCATCTTCTCTTGCGTGCTTCTCTTCTTTCAGACCACTCCTGTGACCATGCAGGTGGGAGAAGGGCAACAGGTGCAGATCGTTCAGGCCCAACCGCAGGGGCAAACCCAGCCGGCGCAAAGTGGGACCGGCCCAACTATGCAGGTCATGCAGCAGATCATCACCAACACGGGCGAAATCCAGCAGATACCGGTGAGAGTCAAAATTGGTCTAAAAGTTACAGAAACCCTGGGCTTGATTTGAGAAGGGAGTTGTGGAAAAATGCATGGATGTCCCAAGGGAATGGCAAAAATATAGTGGCTACGTTGGTATCCTCTCCTGCTGAAACCTCTGAATGACCAACACTAGCCCTTTTTGACTGGCTGGGTTGGGTTCAGCTTCAATTTTATGTGTGGGGGTCTGCATCTTGACTGCGAGGTTCTAGAGTAGGGGTGTTGAGCCTTGGCAACTTTAAGACTTGTGGACTTCAGTTCCCAGAATTCCCCATTCTGAGCTATTCTGAGGAGTTGAAGGATCTATAGGAGTTAAAGTTGCCAAGGTTGGACACCTCCTTTCTAGAGGGAAAGCCCATTCTAAAAAGCAGCTTGTTCAAACTTTTGCTGAAGCCACTTCTCCCCTCCACACTCGTCAGCTCAGCTTCTTGACTTTCTTTCTCCCGTTCCTTCATTCTCGTCTTGTGAAACAGTTTTACAGTATAATCTGAGCCAACATTTAAAAGTCACGCAATCACCAGGGCCGCACAGATATTTGCAAAACATTCCATGCTTATTTTCATAATCAGGCCGGTTTTGAAGGTCTCTCTCCAAACTGCCCCTTCCAGCTTTTCCACTCTTATCTTTAACCAGATTTCCCAGACAGAAACTCCATGGTGGTGTGCACCAGAGCAGTAAGTCGAAGCCCTTAATGTCCGCGTTGTCCATTTTAAGTTAGTTATTCTAGTTAAAGTCTAACCAGGGCCTCTGCTTGCAAACAGCTTTTCCCCCTGCAGGCATATTTCAGTGCCTTCAGAAAGACAGCTGTAAAGAAGCTTTCGCTTGCAGAAAGTATGCATTTGCAACAGGGGGGGCTGCCCTTTGCCTTTAGGGACCCGTTATTTGGGGATGAAAAAAATCCCAGATGTTAAGAGAAGTCAGTGGAGGGACAAGGTCCAAAAGCTGTAATTTCTGCTCGAAGAGATTTGGAGCATCAATGACAGATTGTCTAAAGATCTTCTCCACCTGTTCCTTGATTAAAAGATGCTGTCCTGAGCACAATATAATTGTGTTTTGTACAAATACAGCAGGGTGGGCAGGAGGTTAACTATTTCTAAATGCAGTGAGGTTGTTCTAAAACAGAGCTGAGGAAGCATTTTTTTTTAATGCTGCACTTTTTAAAACACAAAAGGAAGAACCTGAGAAATCCAGCAGTGACACCATAACATCACCAGAGGGTTGAGATTCTGGGCATCAAAATCATTGCCTTAAGCATATGCCAGATTTAATGCGTCCATCTTCATTCTTTAAAATGCCGTTGTTTCATTTAAAAAAAAAAGTCATTATGCAGCTGAAAATCAATGATTCGACACCCTATTTTGGTGGCACAATTCTGGGGGAGTGTCACAATGGGGCAGGAGTTTGTGTTAATCAGAAAATTAGGAATCAAGTTGGGTTCTTTCAGGTTTGAAGAAGAAGTATGGACATGTGCACCATAGGTGGTTCTTCTTTCAAGTTTCCACTTAATTTCATCTCAAAGTCTTTATTTACATTGTTGAACTTCTGATTTATGGTTTTGATGAACCAAAAAATATATATACAGAAGACTATGGAAATAAAAACAAAGGTTGTGCTTGTAGAGTATAAGGCGAATTTAGATTTATACTTACAGCTGCTGTAAAAGAGAATTGGAAGGTAAGATGGCAGGAAGCAGCAACTTTTCTACCCAAGCACATGTGTTTACGGTTTCATCATTGGTCATCTTCCTGTATAATCTCTCCAAGCATCTCTGGGAAAGAGCTAGTTCTGTTTTCAGGTGACCAATTCTGTGTCCTCTTTCTCCCTCCTGCTGTTTCTAGGTCCAACTTAATGCCGGCCAGCTGCAGTATATCCGCTTAGCTCAGCCTGTGTCTGGAACTCAGGTGGTCCAGGGCCAGATCCAGACGCTTGCAGCCAACACGCAGCAGGTATCAGCTGACCTCCTGGATTTCTTGAGAAGAGCTGTTAAAATGCCCCTGACCTTTTGAGAAAGGAATTGATTTCTCCAGATAACAACCACTGAAACCAGGGGGCGTGGGAGGAGTTCTGATCTTGAATTTCTGCTGACTACGGCCCTCTCTCTTTCTCCCCTCTCCCCCCACCCTTGCTTTTTTAAAAGAGAACTTCAACCATTTGGAGAAGTTGCATTAACCCTGCTCTTGTGCATACGGAATAGGATAAAATCTATGGCTCAGAGCTAATCTGCCCAGACATGAGGGTTTTTTTTTTTTACGTTTGCTTAGCTGTGAAAAATATAAATTATTTTTTGTTTGGTAAACATCCCGTTTCAGGGGCATCTATTGTGGTTTGTCAAAGAAGGGGGATGCAGCTACATCTTGACTTCTTTTGACACCCTCCTCCTCCGCTTGGACATCACTATCTTCAATAAATGCCTCGTATTAAAAACGAAATAATAACTGTAGTATGCTAAAAGGCCTGGTGTTTGGAGGCTGGAATTCAGAATCTCTTTCTTACTTTAAAACTTTAACCAGCTTTCAGCAATTTTAGTGAAACTCCGTTCCTCCCCCCCTCCCCCCTCCCAGCCTTTGTTATCGGTCAGCTTTTCTGTTTGAGCCACCTGCCAGCCTTCATGTTGCCATTCTTTGTGTTCAGGCGCCGTATCTAATTTCCCCTGCTTTGGAAAACCTTTTTTAGTAACTGCTAAATGCATTCATTAAAAGCAGTACTTTTGTTTAGGTCCTGGCTAAGAGTAGCCTTCACCTCTTTCGGATCTGGATGCTTCATTGTCTGCAACCTGGGATCTGCCTTGATTAGTGTCAAATGGGATTGCTTTTCTCTGTTTGTCTTCCCTTTTCTCTTTGCCTTTCCTAACCCATACCCAGAATCTCTTTTCTCAAGAAGGGTATGCCTTCAATTATCTCTGTGTCCCGGTCACCCAGTTTCTACAATGATGGAATTTCAGACCTTGCTGATTGAAGGCCATTTATTTGGAAAAGTTCACAGCTATATCTGCAAATAGGCCTCTTGCTCAACAGGCTGCTTAAATGGGTTGTATATTGTGCCCAATTGCACCAGCAAAGTGTGGTCCAACACACACACACACACACACACACGCTTTGTATCCTTTTATCCTCAACTATGTGGGAGTTTTTACTTTTGACAGAATCTTGAACCTCCTTTGAAGTGATATTTATTTCTATTGGTAGGCAAATTCGTTAGGGAAATAAATTACAAAAATCACAAATTGCAAGGGGTTCACAAGAGAAAGAGCAGGCCAGATGTTCAAGGGGTCTCTTGTGTTTTGCAGTTTCTCTTTTGCATTTATTTATTTTAAATACTTGATTCCCTCTTGATCAGAGAGTTGCAAATGTCATCCATGTATGGTTTTTTTTTTCCAGATTGCACAGACAGATGTTCAACAGGGACAGCAGCAGTTCAGCCAGTTTACTGATGGACAGGTATATATATGTCTTTGCATTTGGGGCTAGGCAAAGGGATGGTTGCTGCAGTAGTTTGGCTTGAGGAGGAAAAAAAATGAAACTTTGGTTTTGGTTTTACCGATTGCATAGGTTTGTTGTTATAAAAATGGCTGGTTTATACTATTATATAAAAGTAAAAAGTTGAGGTTTAATGTCATTGTTTTATTCTACTGCACCAAAGGGAGTTGGAAGTCAACGTCTTTTCTTTCTTTTTCCCCTTTGACCTACACATTTTCCTTCCCCGCCTATCTTTACTACTGTTTTCTTTTGAATTTTTGCATTTTATATTATAAATTAATAAAAAAAAAAAAGAACTAGCTTGAAGTTTCATGCTTCGGATGCTCCCCGGCAGTTCAGAGGACTCTGATTAAAGTTGTGAGTTCTTCCCAGTCAAGGACTATTATAGAAGAAGATATTTGTAGGTATCATTAGCAGAGTGTAAATCTATTGAACTGCTGTCTCTCTGTCTAAGGGAGTGCAGTGCACGCCATGCCTTGAAAGGCTCCACCAGAAACAGTTTCACAAGCTTCTCTTGGCTTTTTTTCTCCCAGCAACTCTACCAGATCCAACAAGTGACTATGCCTGCCGGTCAAGATATCACCCAACCCATGTTCATCCAGTCCACCAATCAGACGACAGATGGACAAGCGCCACAGGTCACAGGAGACTGATCAGTTCCAGCTGGAAGCTTTTTTGATGTGGCGGAATTCATTGCGACTTGATTGATGTTCCCACTAATCAAGTCCAGAAGCAGCCTTTAACTAGTCCATCCCCTCCCCACCATGTGTCTTCATTGGTAGAAAGATGTCAAGGGTTGTGATCAGCATTAACATCAACTGCTTACGTTGGCTGGGAGGAGAGGATGCCACAGGAACTGACTACAATGCAATATTTCTTTTATATATATATATATAGAATTCTGTGTTCCTCAATAGTTACACTTTGACCATTTTATAGAGGGTTCTGCAGGCAGTGCAAGACCTTCTCATTTCTCTGTGGTCTGGTGGGATCTTTTCTTTGTCCTTTCTGTTCTCCCGTCCGTTACATTTGAAATCAAAAAAATATTTTATCCTGTTTCACCGCTGATTGCTCATATTGCATTGTTGTCATTAAATCTGAAAGTGTGTTAGTATGTACATGTGTATATACTCTGTGTGTGTCTGTATGTGTGTGTGTAAGTAAGAGAGAATGGGCAGAGGGATTCCTCTTTTTTTATGTCCCAAATCCAGGTGCTGCTAACTGCAGCTCCCAAGTATGAAAACAACGAGAAAAACCCAGCTTTTCCTTTATGAACCTATTTTCTAAAGGCATTAAATTTGGCCTCAAACTATTTTGGAATGACTTAAGGAGATTTGGATGTGCAAATGCAATTTATTGGGTAATGGTATAAAATTCAGCCGATGCATGTTTTTTTAAAAAATGCATGAAATGCAATAAATCTTTTTTTTCTATAATATTCTATATTCTGTGTCTTTCTCATATCTCAGCTCATCAATTGATCTGGGTGCAGAACAAGTTCTGCTTTGCCAGATTTAGATTTGCCAAAATGCTTCAGAATCTGCCCAGATCATATGGATGATACATTTTATTTATT
>JAEANM010007252.1:0-17892 GCA_017656035.1 Myanophis thanlyinensis
CTCTATAAAACTGTTTATCCTCTTCTCTAATTTCAAATGTCAATTTACTCATTTCTGCACAATCCATAATTTTCTTAGTTTGCTGAATATTTTAACCATTACTACAAATTGCACAATAAAATACGGAATTCTAAAGAAAGCCGTGTACCTCAATTTTAGCATGTTTAGGAGAAAACAGAAAATTTGTACGCTGAAAACAAAAGAAACAATCAGCATTACAGTAAAACAAATAAAATCATATAGTCTAGTCTTTGCCTTCCACAGTATTATAACTATACAAAAAACATATTAGAAAAAAATGAAAGGTGTAAACTAGAGCTTAGAATACGTGCTTTGCAATATAAAATCTTTGATAAGTTCCGTTTTCTGATTTTGAATTATTATCACATATCAGAAGTTTCAGCATATTCTGATTGGTTGTCATTTTTCATTAATTTTGGGACCATTGCAAGCTTCTCTGTCTGTCTTCTACTTTTGATTTGGTGTATTTTCAAAAACAGTTCAATGTCTATGATTCCATGCAAAAGGAAAATATCCTTTGGAAATTGGAAAATAAAAATATTTGATGTTTCCAGAATTTTGGAAAAAGAATAGCTATGCTGCTTTAGAAGAGCCATTAAAGACAAGATTTTTGAGAAAACTCTGAGGGACGATCTTATCTGACTTAGATCCTGTGGCTTGCTCTGAAACTTTTGTTCTTGGTGATCATCATTTCCTTTTTAGCTTTTGTTATTATTTATCTCTGTTGTTATTCTCTCGGACTGTGTATTTCACACTTCTACCGTAAAAGTTAAACTATTGAAGCCTTTAGACTATAGTGATAAATAAACTCCGGTACAGAAGCACTAAGTACAAGTTTTAAGATACACACTATGCGTTTTAAATTTGCATTTAAACACGCCAAGTTCTATTACTTTTAACTCAGAGCGCACAATGTTATGCTTAAAAACTCTGCTAAGACTCCCTGGATGTCAATAATTTTTAATCATTTGTAGCATTCTTAAAAGCTACCACAAAACACCAAGGAAGAGCCTCACAGCTGTATCATATGTTACCAGAAAAGCTGAAACAATAGATTTGACCGTCACTTTCTTTAAAAAGTAGCTAGGAGGAACCAGTAAATGCTTTCTTCTCCACTTAGGACCAGTTGAGAGAAAATGTTTGAAACATTCAAGTTCATAAAGAATTCTGGTATAAATAAAGACTTCTGGTACCATTTGTGGTCCAGAAAAATCCATTTTCCCCTGGTGTTGTTTAAAAGCTCTCTTTTAATATCTTTTTTTTCTTAATTGCATTATAGTGTTGTTTTATCTTTGATTATTTGATTGTGTTATTCTACATCACCCCAGAGTTGTGTATGTGAGGTAGGCAGATATGTAAATTTAATAAATAATTTTTAATTAAAGAAAAAAGAAAAACTTTTAAGTTCTGCTTTTAAAAGCAGAAAATGTCACAAACTAGTTCTCACAATAAAAGCATCTGTAGACAGGAATAAGTACAACACAGCTTGGTTACTTGGATTAACCCGTTTTCTGCTTTTACCAACATGTCACAACATCGTAGTGTATATTATCACTATTTTAAGCAACCCTTAGTTATTTTTATGCTTGAATTTTTACTTACTCCGCCTATTGCAATATTAATTGCAGGAGGTTGGGCTGGAAGACCTCCAAGGTCCCTTCCAACTCTGCTATTCAGTTATTCTGTTAACTGAATTTATTTTCAACTCACAACAATAGAAACACAGACTAAATTCAAAGGCTGTGTGTGTGTGCATGCAAATTTTTACGCTAGTTAGTAATTCACACTGCTTCATAGTTAAGCTGCCCTGGAATCTGGGCTTGTGGATAACTTTCTTTGTACAGCTTTGTGATTAAGTTTACCTAGCATGAGACAGCTAAAAGAGGCATTCCTTCTGAGAATGAGCTGGGAATGTGTCTTCTAAGATGACTATGCATATTTTAAAACTAAAGAAAGCAGATATTTTTATTTATTTACAAATTACAGTGCTAAATTGGATCCTTGTTTAGCATGGTTAATACATCCCCTAGTTAGATGTCCATGATCAAATGAACTTTCTGTGATTATAGTGAGGACAGAATTTACTCTGGATGCAACCAGTTGTTTCTTCTCATATACAAATTAATGCAGATCAATTAATCAACCGAAATGCACAGAAGCCATTGATTTAGACGTGTACATGTCAAGGCTGAAAATGTGCCTGAGGTGCATGGACGTGAATGGAAGTCCTATGTCCAATGATGTCTCTCACCACCAAGAGGCTTGTTCAGAATCTTTCTGGTGGATTGCTAACAAGTTTCTTGTCCTCAGCTGATTAAGTTTGCTTTCAAAAGAAACCCTGCAGCCACAGAAAATTTCAGAAGTGCTCAGGAATAGCCATTTGCAAAGAAATGAGGGGCGGGAAAGTCACAAAATCCATGGTGATGCAAATGATGTCTCTTAGGTACTTCCATGTTACACTGCAAGGCAAGTACTAAAGGGCAGCATTTGCCTTTCATTATCAAAATCATGCCTGTTTTGTCATTTCTCAGGGGTAGGAATGTCTCGCAATGCACCCAGGAATGTTTCGGCAACAGCTCATATACATCCCCTTGTCCTTTCCAGATTTTGAATCCTCACTTGGACAATTTCTTTCAGGAGGTTTTTTTTTTTTCTTCATTCTTTAACCATGCAATGGCTTTGCTTATCCACTGAGTTGTTCTATTTTTTATTTAATTTATGTATTTATTTAATTTAATTTTTATACTGCCCCCTCTCCTGAAGGACTCGGGGCGGTGTACAGCCATCTGAAAAGAGAACACAGAATAAATAACAATTTAAAAACAAAATTAAAATTTAACTAATTTGGGTGGCTGATAACAATTAAAAACCTAATACAAAAAATTCAAATTTAAAACATTTAAAGATTAAAATTTAAAACTGATTTAAAACCCTCAACTAATAGTTTGTTTAACAACAAATCTTATTTTCTGAGCTGAAAAGGTTGAATACATTAAATCACAAAGTTATGCTCCCCAGGGGTCTTCATAGAAAGTAAATCTGAAAAAAACAACACCATTTTATTTCTCTAGTTGTTTTATATAGTTATGCCCTTATATATATATATGTTTTTTAAGATTAAAGTCACTCTAGCTGGGATCTCCCAATACAGATTAGACCTTTACGTGGAAAAAAAGGTACCAGAAATTTCTGAGGAAGACAATACATTATTTTTTCAAGGCCTTGGAAAATATATTCAGATATATCTATAGCTACGAAGGTCAAAATCATTCAGGGAATGTTTTTCTTTTGACATTTTTTTTAGAAACAAAATTTGGACTTTGAAGCTGGATAGGAAGAGAATTGATGCTTTTGATGCTTAGGGAAAACTCCTGAATATAGCATGACAGTCAAGAAAACAAATGGGATGATCAAGAGTTCTCACCCAAGGCACAAATGATCAAGTTCAAATGACCATTCTTTGGAAATATTACATGAAGGTGTAACTCTCTGGAGAAGGCTCTTTAGTTGAAGAAGGGGAAGACCAGCAGCAATGTGGATAGACCAGACATGGGCAAACTTACGGCCCGCGGGCCACATCTGGCCCATTGGGCTTTTTAATCTGGCCCGCGGAACTAGTTACTAGCCCAATGAAAAGCTAAGCATTATGTGCTCTGAAGTAAATTATTAACTCAGATGGTAAAATACTCATTGATCACATTAGCAGTAGCTTACTGAACACAGTCCACAAAGCAGATTTATCCAGAATATTCCACTGGTTGGAACAGCCCCACCTTCCTCAACCACCTTATTCCATTTACATGGCCCTTCCCGGATACAAAGGCCTTTCATTCTAGCCGGGAGATTGACGGATCTCACCACCACCCCAAAAAATGTCAGTGAAGGGGTGGGGCTTGTTTCCAGGAAATGACATCGCACGCAAAGCAACACTCACGGCTGGCCGCCAGTGTGTTTCTGGCTGGTGAGGGAGGGGTTTGGACAAGATGGCCGGATCCACAGTTCTGTGCTGAGATTGCATTGCATCCTATTGTGGCCCAGCCCCTCTGTCAAATTTTAGAAACCATTGTGGCCCGCGAGTCAAAAAGTTTGCCCACCCCTGGGATAGGCTGAGTTACTGCTGTGATTGGTGCACCATTGGAAGATGAGAAGGACCAGGATAAGGTCCAGATTATTGTTAAGAGTTGGCGTCAACTTGATGGCATATACAGTAATCAAAATTCCTTTTTTGCTTACTTTCCTGAAGACTATTACTGAGTAGATGTACATAGGGATTGTACTTCAGAAATTGGAAGCTTCTTAAAAAAGCTTCCCTCTGATTTCCCCCAAAAGAATGGCCCTAAATGCTGACAGTAAAGGTTTGCAGTTCTTCAAATGAATACTAAATTGAATTTGCTTGGTAGATTTTGTGCGCATTTGTGTATTTGATCAAATATGCAAAACTATTGTATGCATTACAAGGGTGCTGTTTGATCCTGTTTGATTTGCAGAAGGGGCTTTAACTGTAGTTCAAAGCATCCATAACCAAACAACGGAAATGAACAGTGAAAACTGATAGGGTTTCTGCCATGAAAATGTGTTAGACATTGGTTCAGAAACTTCAAAAGCTAGATTTAAAAGTTTAATGTATGATGAACAGAGAACTGTACAGCAGTGAAGAAAAAAAACAATAATTGACATTTGCATAGCAAAAGCTAATGGAGAATTTAGTTCATAAATACTGCAAATGAGGTGCTGCTTTAGGCTTGCAGCAAAAGCAAAATAAAGGAGTCTAGTTTCTTGTTTTTGTATTCAACTCTGATTTTGTTCCACTGAACACTCATCGTCACTCTAAACACTTTGTAATCTTTTTTGTATATAATTTTTGTTAAGAATTTTCATTATACCGGTAGTAATAACCTTTAATACAAACTAAATTAAAAGAAAGAAAATAGAATAAAAAGGAGTAAAAAATACAAGAGAAAAAGAGAAAAGTAAGACTTTAAGAAAGAGAAAAGACATATGTAAAGAAATGACTTCCAACCTTTATCACACACACACAAATTGTCACAGAATAGAAAATACGCATCAGTATTATTTCAAATCAATCAAATTTTATTCATCACATGCACAGTCATACATGGTACGAAATGCAGTGAAATGTGTGTATTTGCCCTCTATTTTATAATAAATGCACTAACAAAAAGACACACATGCATACGCAATCCCTTTTGGGCTGTGCAAATGCACCCTTCTGCAAAATATTGAAATAGGATCAGTGCAGTTGTCACAAAGATTGTCCCCAACTATCTGCACATGTACTGTATACAAGGGAGCCCTTCCACAGACAAAATCATAGCTTCCTTCGATGTCTCTGGATTTCATGCTAATGTTAACTTAACCAGATTACCAGGTCTAGTTTTGCTTTTGCTGCTGCTTTTAGGTTTTTGAAAGCTTTGGAACTTTTATAAATGCAACTTTTCTTCTTGATATATAAAGTGTTGTTTTGCAAGATCTATCTCCCCAAAGACACAATGTATTCATGGACCTACCTATTTCCTTAGTCTCTAAGAAAGCTACTGTTACCATTTTGAAACTCCTTTTTTTCAAATAATTTTATTAAGGGTTTGAATAAAACAATACAATAGAAACTGAGAGGGGGAAAAAAAGAAGTGGGGAGAAGTGCAAGAAAATAGATGTCTATAAATATGAAATGAAAAGAACACCAGTTTGAAAAATTTCATTAGTTGCAAATTTCTGATTTGATGATGTGTGTGTAGGAGGAAATCCATATAGGAAATACACAAAAGCCTTCTCCTTATACTGTTCTTATCCCAGTCAGCTGTTCACTCAGTCAAATCTGAACATCAATGATTATGGCAGCATACCATTGCATTGACTGGGGGACTAACTATTTTGGGGTCGGGAACTAGAGAGAAGTTCTCTACTGTAGTATGTGACAGGTGACATCCAGAAGCACACTGAGATTATTAGATACTTCAACTAATGGAGTACTACAGGTAGTCCTTGACTTACTACTACAATTGAGGCCAAAATTTCTGTCTGAGACATTTCTTAAGTTAGTTTTGCCCTATTTTACGACCTTTGTTGCCACAGTTGCTAAGTGAATCATTGTGGTTGATAAGTTAGTAACATGGTTGTTACGTGAATCTGGCTTCCCCGTTGACTTTGCTTGTCAGAAGATCACAAAAGGGGATCGCATGACCTTGGGACACAGCACCGGTCATAAGTGTGAACCAGTTGCCAAGCATCTGGATTTTGATCATGTGATCCTGGGGATGCTACAAAGGTTGTAAGTGTGAAAAATGGTCATACGTCAATTTTTCAGTGCTGTTGTAACTTGGAACGGTCATTGAATGAACTGTTGTAAGTTGAGGACTACCGGTACATAATTGCTCACCCTGCTGCATTCTGGACCAATTGCACTTTCTTTTTGTTAATTTGATTAATTAATTTAATTGGAGAAAATTTTAACAACATAAAAACAATACAAATATTAGAAAGCAAAAAATTAAGAATAGTGAATAAATAACAGAATATAAGAGAAATACAAATAGAAAAGAAAATATTATAAAAGAAGTGGTTTTCAGTCATTTTGATTACAGTTATAAATCAATTTATATTTTACTCTTTTCTCTCTCTCCCCCTTCTCCTCACACTCTCTCACTCTCACTCTCATTATATCATACTTTTCTGCTTTCCATAAGCTACCCTTTCGAATCTTCAAGCTCATAAATCACAAGCTCATTTTCTGGTAAAAAGTCTGTAAGGGGCTTCCAATCACTGATAAATGTTGCTGTTGATCTTTTTCTAATCAAATAATTTGGCTGTCTCTGTTAGCTCTGTCATCTTCTCCAACTGTTCTTCCATTGTGGATATCCCTTTCCATTTTTGTGCATGCATTATTCTTGCCGCATTAATCATACTTAAAAATAATTTTCCATGAGTCTTTTCTAATTGACTGTCAATTAATCCCAACAAAAAAGAGGCATGGTTTTCAATTGAATGTTTATCTACAAATTCTTTCTACTGTAAATTTCTGGACTAGCTGCACCTTTGTAGAGTCCTCAAAGACATCCCCAGGTAGACTGCTTTGCAACAAATCCATTATGCAATCATCCATATGTCAGTAAGGTTGCCCTGAAAATGGCCTAAACCCACAGTTCTGAAACTCTGCTGTAGTGCCCCAGAGCACAGAGAACTCACAGAGGTACTACATAATAGTTTACTAGTTAATAGATGGAAAAAGATGGGAGTTTGCTGTGCCTCCCTAGGGGACAATGGCACACAGTTTGGGAACCACAAGGAATAGCCTGAACAGAGAAATTTTGGGAACTTGTAACTATTTTAAGTGCTTCAATCAATGCTTAGGAGGTGTATTCATTGATGGGATGTTGTTTCTCTTTTTCAGTGAGTTAGGTATTCTCACAATACTGCTCACTGCTCAGTGAGTTAGGTATTCTCACAATACAATTGACTGGGTGGAAGTTAGTTTAACTGAGTCTGTGAGATTAAATTTAGACCCTACCACTGCCTTGGAATTCCCACAATCTATGGATTCCCCTGTTTCATCAGGTATGGTGAGGGTCAAAGAGTTATAAACAATACCTTGATATAGGTTGTACAATATTTTAAAGCTATAGCTAAACTTAGGGTTTAAATGTTATACTGGGGCCCAATCCCTCTCTCCTGCCCCCAATCACACAAATGAACAGAAGCAGGACATACATCATCTAAATTTGATTTCTTTTTTTAATGAATTAATTAAATGCAATTAAGAGTAATAAACATACTCTTTACATGGTTCATGTCCACCTTTGTATCAAATAAAATTGAATACCAACTTTGCAGGGCTTTGAAGTTGTTCCCCCACACTTGGGAGAGCTGCAACTGTGTACCTGTGGCCTAGAAGAAAGCACGTTCACAAATTGGTTCCTTAAATTTTCTCCTTCCTTTTGCAACTCTAGATACCATGCTCTATATTCTGTACTGCTGAATTGTTGAAGTCTTTGAAGAAGCTTTATTGAGAAAGGAAAAAGGAAGATGAACAAAAACCCTGATGAAATGAATTAGGTAGCGGGAGATTTTCCTGATAAGGCAAAGATCTCCTTGTGATAAGAAGAATAATCTACAAATAACAGATGCACAGAGAAAATGCTGTTTCTAAAGGTGATAAATAGAAAACATAATGTTCGCTCATTGGCTTGAACCCCAGGGAAAGCTTTGTTCTCCTGACACACAATCCTAGACTTCCTTTTCTTAAACCAAGATAAAAGAAAAAAAGATTCTGCCCATTTGTTTTGTAGGAAAGGCCTCTTGTGCTGTGCCGTTCATTATTTTCTAAAATAATGAATAAAGCATCACAGGAATACATCATACGTACACTGATTGGCAAAAGAAGCTGCTGATAAGGGAAGCAAACTCATCACCATCCTCATTCAGGGTTTTTAGATTTAAGCGTAGTGTATGTTCTTCACGGTAGGAATTTCTAATATTCAAACTTCTTACCAGAGTGGTGATTTTTTAAGCAAGGCAGATGTCCAGGTAATGCAGAAAAACATCATTATTATATGTGCATTGCAATAAATGAGGCGAAAGCTGAAACACTATGTTATACTTGTTCTGCAGAGTGATGTACAACACAGCAAATAATTCAGGACTGTTTCCAATATTCCAGAATGTGTGTCTGTGTTGTGTATATGTTAAACGAATTTGAATGTAGCCTGTGAAGGTTAGTGTTGTGGCCCAATAGTAGCCAACTGAGCTGTTGGTGGAATCTGACAGGGACGAACTATGGGACTGCCCTGGAGGCTGAGGAAGACTCTGGGGGGTGTTCAGAGTCAGAGCAGGCACTAGAGAGGCCTGTCGACCACCAGGTGGCATCTGAGTCAGGGAGCAGTGAGGAAGAACAGAGGGAGGCTGTCCCTGACATGCTTATGCTTGGGCTGCAAGGAGGAGAGAGCAGCTTCGGAAGCAGAGAAGAAAATAAGGGGTTAATTATTGGCCCCTCCCAGAGAGCTTATAGGTGGGACGATGGGAGGGGAATTTTGCAGAAAACAAAAGTTTATTACCTTAGCCGTATGGAAGGCTTTCGGACAATTTGTAAGTTGCTATCAAACTTTGATTTTAATCAAGATAGCATTCTGGACTCTTGGCCAGGGGGCTGCTTATCTCCACATTAGTTGTGGCACACAGCCAGGTATGCCTTCGAGTGTTTGAAGACTTGAACCAGAACAGTTAGGAGGAGGTTGTGGTAGTTCCTTTTTTATTTTGAGGCTCTGGAAATGAAAACATTATGACATATAGCTGGTCTGAAATTATGTTTACCTATAGCTATATGGCTTTTTTATTGTGAAGATACCCAAGTTTCTTTTGGATTATCTAAAGAAAATATTTTATATCCTTCTTTATCCTCCATTGAGAGCAAAAATAACATTAAATTAGAATTATGAAGATAAATCAATGAATAATAATTAAGAGGGCATCAAGAAATAAAAAAAAGCAACTGAATTGTTGGAGGCCAATTAGCTTAAGTGACAAATGCTTAGGTCAAGTCAAATTTCTTTCCTCACTTGCAGAAACCAAACAGAGGGGAGAGTAGCTTCCTTGGCCTTTGCAGGTAGTTCTAACTAGGACCAGCCATCATAAAGAATGTTTATTTCCTCTCTCTCTCCCCCTCTCTCGCTTTCTGTCTCTCATAGTTTTACATCACCCATCTCATCTAACTGAATTTAGGCCAGGGGTCTTCAACCCCTGGTCCATGGACCGACACTGGTCCATCGCATGCCAGAAACTGGGCCACACAAACAAGTGAAGCCCCATCTGCAGGATGCAGGCAGCACATGAGCCCACATCCCCTCTGATCCATGGAAAAACCTCTCCACGTATCTGGATCCGGTCCCTGGTACCCAAAAGGTTGGGTGCCACTGGTCTAGGAAGTTTACTATAAAAACACAAAAAGTAGTTTGAAGCATCAATAAAAATCAAAGGTAAAACAGAATTAAGAACAAAGTTACAATTAAAATTGAAATATTAAAAAAAAGTAAAAAGGCAGGGAGTGTGACCCATACATGATCACTTACCCCCAGAGTCTCATATCCCTCTTTGACCCCAACTGGCAGAGGCATGTCTTAGCAGGCCAGAAGTGTGATGGTCACCTCAACTTTGGGGATAAGATGTTCCAAATGATGGGGGCAATGACCGTGAAAACTCTCTTCTTGGATCCTTCTTTAACTGATGGGATCCGCAACATACCTTCCCTGGCTGATTGAGTCGGATGGGATGATGTAATTGGGATGAGCCAGTTCCTGAGGTAATCTGGTCCCATGCCTTTCTCACACTTTCTCCATGCCTCTGATATTAATGAGGTACTGAGTAAAGCATGTCCAGAAAACTTTCAACCAAGATTTTTAAATATTTTATGTATATTTAACTATGGCATAAAGTATTTAAAAATAAATTGTTGACGCATAAAATATTTTGCGGATATTAAATGCACAAATCAAATTTTCATACAAAATGGTTGAGGAGCATGGAAACATTTTCCTACAGAAGACCGCCATCATCCTAATACTCTTTGCTGTGGGTCTTCATAAAACCTGGAAACATATTTTATGGGCAGAGAGTGTTAGTCAATGGTGGTAAAAATACAAAAAACCAGGAGTTAGCACCTTTTCTGACTAATATGTTTTATTAAAAGGCATTAGCTTCCGCGAACTATAGCTCACTGATCATATATGTCTGATGAACTAGGCTGCAGCTCACAAGAATTTATGCCTGGAATAAAATGTGCCAGTCAGAGAAGCTGTACATTTTGCTAGTTGAGGCTTTAGGTAGTTAAAATTTTAATCATAAGGAGCTGCTTTATATATCAACTAGCAACCCAATCATTAGTGATAATAGTTTTCCCTGCTCTGTCTTTTTATCTATGCTTTATCTGACATGTTTCCCTATCTGACTTCATCATTTGGTATCCTCTGAGCAGTCACTTTTCATTGCTTTATAACGGGCACCCCAGGGCAAAGCTGTAATGAACTAGTGCCAGCCCTTGTGATGAGACGAATATGTAGTTAGACAGCAGACACTACTTATGTGCATCAATGTTCATTGTTCTGAATAGGTTTGCTTCCCTTAAATTTGGTAACCATTGCATTGCTCAGGGATAGTTTCTTTTTTCTTTTTCCTGAGCTGCTAGTGTATGCTAATGTGGTTGTGGTAGGTTTTCTAAAAGTATTATCAGATTGAAACAGGAATAAATAAATTAATGATTCCTAGATTTGGCCCAGGAAGAAGCCATGTTTATTTCTTGATGTGCTGAAAGATGCCTTTCAGCCTATTAAAATATTTCCATTTCAATTAACCAACTGCAAGTTAAATTTTTGGAGTTAAGCAGTTTTAATCTTCTTAATGGGAGAAAGGGCTGAGTAAATATAGCATGCCGCGTGAATCAAAACTTTCAGCGACACTTGAAAAGCAATTTACTCTGCTTTTTCACACATTTTCATGGTATTTTTTTTTTATCTTAGACGTGATAAGGAAGCATAAAAGAACATATGGCATAAAATAGTGATAGAAATTATGAATTATTTACAAAGAGGAGGAATTCATGTTGGGATTATATATCTATCATTTATCAACAAGGAAGTGTTGATGATAAAAGAAGTCACAGTTATAAATGTCCAAGATCATGCTTTCCTATATATGGAGTCCTTAACTTATGACCATTTGTTTAGAGATCGTTCATAGTTATAATGGCACCAAGAAAAGTGACTTACAATGTCCTCTCACTTATGATTACTATGGCATCCCCACTGTCACATGATCAAAATTCAGACAGTTGGCAACTGGCATGTATTTATGATGGTTTCAGCATCCCAGGGTCATGTAATTGCTATTTGACACTTCCTAGTCAGTTTCTGACAAGCCAAGCCAATGGGGGAAGCCAGATTTGCTTAACAAGCAGGTCATTTACTAATTTACTCTCACACTATTGCTATTTGAAGCCTACCTAGAAATAAGCTTCAACCCTAAATTTTGCTTGCTTTTTTCCCCTTGAATTTCAGATTTTTATAGTGTTTATTATTATTATTATGGATTATTTTGGATTATTATTGATTGCTTTTAATTATTCCGATGTGAGCCTTAGAAGCCTCATTGTGAGAAAAAATATAGGGGTTTTTTTAAATATTAAATGTACTAACCTAAAATTGGATTTTTAGAATAATGTTCCATCCAACACTGAATCACATTTTTGTTGTAGCAATAGCACGTAGATTATATACTACTTTATATTAGTTTACCACAGTTTCTAAGTGGTTTACAAATACCAGCATACTGCCTCCTACAATCTAAGTCCTCATTTTACTGACCTCGGAAGGATGGAAAGCTGAGTCAATCTCGAGCCCTTGTCAGTGTTGAATTCCTGGCAGTGGGCAGAATTAGCCTACAGTACTGCATTCTAATCACTTGTGTCACCACTGCTTTTTTGTTGTGGTAGTGATACAATGCTATGGTTGGTAAGAAAATAGCAATATTCTATGGTATGTTAATATCTATTCATGTAATAATACCAGTATTCCAAAGCATACAAGTAACCAGGCACTATATTTTCATTAGTTAATGGGACAGAAAATTATTATTTGATTTCAAGCATATTTTTCTTTTAAAAAACCCACTACAAATTCTTATTTTGTTCTGTTAGCCAAGCACTTATTTGCAAGAATTCTGTACAATGTTGAAGCTTACACATACAGAGTACATAATGTAAAGGAGTTCTTGAAAGACATTAAAATACACAGACACGGCTGCTATGGGCGCTGTTTCTCAGGTGCTGGTGTATGAGAGATAATTCACAATTGTTATAATGCATTGGTAAAGTTGTTGGTCTAGGACTGGGGATATCCACTTCCAAGTCCTCCTTCGGATATGAAACCTTCTTGGCTAACTTTGGCCCACTCAATCAATTGATGTCCAATCAACCTCAGGAAATATCTTTTGTGGGAATAATAATGGAGCCGTCCATGAAAGCTGCTTGAGCTCCTACAGAAATTGAATTGAATAAAATAAATACAATAAAATGACCAGACATAAAAATAATGAATATGCCAACAAAATGTGTATTCATTTTATTGGTGATCACATATTTCATGCTGTTTTTTCTCAGAAAATGCAGAAAACGTATAATAACTGTTTCTTGCCAAGTTAGTCTATTGGTCCATGTATAACAATATTGTGTCATCAGAATATTGTCAAAGTGGATGATACATAATTTTATCCTATCTCTGTCATGTATGCATAGGAGAAACTGGTGTTTGTTGGTTGGGATTTATTGTAATATGAATTTTATTTATCTTAAAACACACACTTGGAAAATATAATTGTTCTCCTTGTTTGTTTGTTTATTTTTCTATTTTTACATCTATTTGCTGTGTTGGCTTCTCTTCTTCCTGGACATTTTGCTCATTCTTGTTCTTTTGTAGCATATTGTCTATTCTTTTTTCTGTGGAGTCCAGTCATCATTTTATGTCCTTACACACTGTTGCCCATAACTTCCCTGTACTTTGAATTAATGATGAAATCTCCTCCCAAATACTCATCTCTTCTTGCTGGAGCATCTCATATAATTTTATTATGTCCCTCTTTTATCCAATAGTCCAATAACCACATATTCAAGTACTAAGTCATGTCTCAAACAGTTCAGTAAACTCCACTTTTTTTGTCCCAAAGTTAATTTATTTATTCTTTTAAGTAGTCCTAAGGTTTCTTTTTCTGGATCTCCTTAATTTATTCTAATAGTTCAGCCCTGTCCTTTATTATTTTGTAATCCTCAAATTTCCAATAATCAGTTTTTCCAAATTTTAAAAGGTTTCCCAGGGGGTTCAAATTTCTTTCTTGTTTCCACTTTAAGTTCCAGATATAATATGCTTTTTTTGTCAGCAGGTGGCACTATTGAGTCCAGTTCTAACATTAAACTATTTTTTTATTTTTCTATTTTTCCACTGTTCACCATTTATAAATTTTTAAATCCATAATTTCAGCATTTCAAAATGCCTATCCAGGACGAAGTTTGTCCAAACTAAAAATCAAATTTTCTGTATATTTTTTAAATAAATGGATGCCTTCCCCTTTAAATCCTTTACTTCCATTTAGACTTTCTCTTTTTTTCCTCTCCCAGGGCTAATTTGCCCCACTTTCAGCATAGTTTTGAGTTACTTTCTTTTTAAATAGTCATTTGGGGGGCCTAAGTTTAAAGTATGGAAAAATTCTTCTCACCCTGTTCCAAACACTGTTCACGATCTCCGCTCCTGCACTCTGCTTAGCTGTTCATTGGTTGTCCCAGCTTCTTGGCAGCCATCCTTGGCTGTCTCTTTGTCCTGCTGTGGCTTTGAGGAATTTAAATCTGGGGGTTAACCAGGAGAGTTGTGTACTCTCTCTGACCTAACAGCATGCCCCTCCTTGGTTTCACCATCCCTACAGGGTAGTGTTTGGCTCCCTTAGGAGCCCACAAGTGGGAGAAGGCTAGAAGAGAAGCAGACCAATCTGCTTTTGCTTCTAGTAACACTGCAACATCAACTGGAATGATAACTTTAAAGAAATAATATCAAAAACAATAAACATAGGTGAAATAAGCCAAGGGTAGAACACTTTAAAAGAATTAAAAAAGTAATTGAAAAAAAACAGGAAATTCTGTCTGGAAAAGAGAGATGCGTAAGAGCAGACATTTTGGAAACTAAACAAATGAAAAGGGCAGAGAAGAGGAAAAAGTTTAAAAAGAGTAGCCAAATGGGTGAGATAGATCTAAGAGATGAACATGGAAGGCAAGTCAAAAAAATAATAATTAAAGAATTAAGGAGGGCAAGAGATGATGGGTAGAAAGGAAATGTAATTAAAGGCAGCAGGGGCCTTGGTAGAAGTCAGAATAAGGAGGTAGATTAGATAGAAGGGGATAAATAACAGTATACAATTTTAAGAATTAAGTAATGGGCAACTATAATCTAATATGTACACAGACATTATTATCAGAATTGTATAAATTGTGAAATGTAACACATGGGGTTAACAATCTTAAATTCAGACTAATATTATATATGATAGGTAAGTGATGTTGATTGACATAAAATGATGTCCTTCTGTAACACTGAATAATCAAAATAAAGGAGTGTAATTGAATAAGCAAATGACGATGACTGTAATAGAATATAAATACATGTACTACTATTATTATTATTGGAATTGTATAAATGGTTAAAAGTAATAGATACAATCAAGATTCTATTTGTAGTAGAAAGTAGGATTAGAAAGTAGAGATTGGCATAAATAGGATATAAGAAATGTTGGATAGCTAAATAAAGGAAGATTATAATTATATGAGTAATAGGATTAGAATTAGATAAGACTGACTATTGTAACAAATGTGATCAAAACTATTTTGTTTGTACTATTTTGTTTGAGATAAGTGACAGCAAAGTCCCACGCTGTTCACACATTGATAAGATTGTAAAAAATAAAATAAAAAACTTGGGGGAAAAAGGAAAATATAATTGTTTAGGTATTAGATGGTTTAACAGCTAGCAGTACCTGCTAAGGCAAACTTGATCTATACTTGAATGAGAGAGTTCCAGGAAATTAAAAGACTGTAAGCTAGACTGGGAAGTTGAGAAAATATTCCGGCAGAAGTGGATAACAATTCTATGGTTAACAAGACAGGTGCATAGACATATTCAGGAAGACAGCAGGATTTAAGCTTGATTTGAAGGAAATTTTATTTCTACTAAATATTAGAAGTAACCAAAATCATTTGTTGCTCTTCTACGTCACCAGACTCCACAAAGATGTATTGCAAAGTTATAATTACTTAACTGAAAGTTTAGGCTTTCCATATTAATTTTCTTGCAGTATTCCTTTTAACTACAGGAACCAATGTTTGGAAATACTTATACATTTCATGAGGGTATAGCTTCCATCTGGAAAAAAAATACTGAGAATGGCAAGAATATAGGAACCCAACTCAATAACATTTGCACAATTGATTCATATTTAAAGGTTCAAGAAAAAAAAATACTTTGCAGGCGTAATGTTACTTTTTAAAAACAAAACCAGACATGTTTTCAATATTTCCATAACTAAATGCAAGGGAATGTACGTGTAACTTTGTCAGCCCCCCTCCCATTTCACACTTCTTAGAACAATATAAAAATATGTTTCTTTGCTTTCCTATTGCGAAGACAGATTTACCATGAAATATATATATGACTGTCTCACTCATAAAATTTTGAGATCTTTCTGTGTTTTTAAGTATTGAAAATAACAGTGATGACACTTATTTGCTTAAATTATGTATCCCATGTGTACGGAATTTATAAATTCTAGCTTGGAGCATAAATATAGATTTGGCCTGATTTAGCCCTCAGCGCTACATCCATTGAAGTTCACAGAATTGCATTAAAACTTGGCTTAATTTATTATTGATGATTATACTCTTTTAAGCAATCCAAAGTCTATACAGTGCTTAAAAATGGAAGATGTAGATAAGGTAGCACACATAGATATTATCTGCTTATATGGGTTACCTGAGAAATGTCTTGTTTTCTATTCAAAAATTTATAGGAGTTATAGATTTAAATCTAAAGTTATACTGTAGTTCTCTAAAGAGTTGCATATAGGTCATTTTGTTAAGTGTATCAGTTCCCAGTAATTTGTTATTCCCAGTAATAGTTATTTGCATCATTATCTCTTCAACAAGTATTTGAAAGTATATCAAACTACATTTTCAGCAGATCCATTTGCTGCCTCACCTTCTTTTTACATCAGAGTGCCATGTGTCATCATTCAGAGGAAATTCTTCTGAATTATATCTTTCTAGTATCTGGTTCATACTGAAATGTCAACATTTGGGAGTAAGATCAATGTATGTTAAGGATAAATGGTGAGCCTATACCTAACAATTGTACTACAGTGTCCAGCAACTTGCCCAGTATGACTAATGTCAGCAATATAGTACAACTGTTTACAATATAGCAGGGCTACAGGTTTCCACACTGAACTGTGTAGACATGTTTTGGGGAGTATTGAATCACCTCTTATTTCAAAGTATGTATTTGTGGCATTTACTATAGTCTGCTGTAGCCTTCCCTTGAAAATCTGCTCTTTTATATCAATTCACTATATCACAATATTTTCATTTAGTTACTGTTTTTCTACAATTATATATAGTTTTTGAAACACTGCAATAGAGTCAAGAAAAGACTTATTAAGGAAACTGGAGATTAAACTAAAACTGGGTTGATATATTCTTAAGTAATATTTGATGAGTTCCATTTCCTTGGATTTGGTTTAGATTTAGGGTATGGCTATGAAAAGCATAAGACATGCACAGTTCCAGATTTTTTTAAAAAAATTCTGGAATACAGATAGTCCTTGATTTACAACCATTTGTTTAATGACTGCAATGAAAAAGTGACTTAAACCTGTTTTTCACACTTATGACACTTGCCAAGTGGCTCATATTTATGACAATTGCCTTGTCCTAGGGCAGTGGTCAGCAAACTCATTAGTCAACAGAGCCAAATATCAACAACTGAAATTTCTTGTGAGAGCCAAATTTTTAAAACTTAAACTATATAGGTAGGTGCATTGTTAGTAACTTAAGTAGGGTACTCCTAAGATGGCCTTTGCTAAAAATCTGATTGAGGTACTGTACATTCTCTGAGGTCGACCCCTTCCAACTCTCTCATCCACACTTGTTTTGTATACTTGTTTCGTCTATCTCCTTTCATTCATCCTCTCTATATGTCCAAAGTCCCAAACCATCTCAACATACCTTTCTCAATCCTCGACACTACATCTTCTTTCACTCCACAACATTCCCTAAAATTA
>JAEANM010007253.1:0-17891 GCA_017656035.1 Myanophis thanlyinensis
CATGTTTTTATGATAGAACCAATTAGAAAATTATATTGATTACTCAGAAACAAAAATTGTGTTACACTGTGTAATTAGCTGATCTCAAAAAGTTAAGCAAGATCAGACTTCAGTAATATTTGAATGGGAAGCATCAGGCTGTAGTTGGACTATAAATTTGATAAAGCAATCCAAAAGAAGACAAACCATTTCCATTTTGTTATTAAAATCCTATTCTTCTTACCATCCACCTTCAGTTTGATAGAAAAGAAATTATTTTCAAAGTTAGTTCACTGAAGCCTTTTTTGAAACTCTCACAGATGAATTGTGAGGTTCTTGCATTTACCTTATGGCAAAAGGTTTTCATTATACTGCCATAAAAGTTATTATGTTTTTCATTTTATTGTCATCTGTCAGTGAACTGAAGCTTCTCTGCTACCTTCATATGTTTCAAAGAGATGATATGTAAGAGAATTTTCTATAAGTTTAAATCTGTCTACAAGTCAAGATAGGTTCTTGGTGGCACAGTTCATTTGTGCAGTACTGCAGTACTGTCTGCTGGTTCAAATCCCACCAGGCTCAAAGTTGACTTGGTGGCACAGTTCATGGTGCAGTACTGCAGTACTGTCTGCTGGTTCAAATCCCACCAGGTTCAAAGTTGACTCAGTCTTCCATCCTTCTGAAGTGGGTAAAATGAGGACCCAGATTATTGGGTGCAATATACTGATTCAGTAAACAGCTTAGAGAGGGCTTGAAAGCACTATAAAGTGGTATATAAAATTAAGTGCTATTGCTATTCTATATTGGCCAACATCAGTTTATCTCTCAAATTATGTTTAAGAGAGATTGAAACCTGGGATTTATTTGATTCCAATCCATTATTTGTTATTTTAAATTAAATACATCATAGCCTAAAAACACTTTCTCAGACATGATCTTTATCAATAGAGACATAATGCATAAAGGGAGAACAAGATTGTATTCCCAGATTCACTTCCAATACCAATTATGGTACTTAGTTGTTGTTTTTCCTTCCAATATTTGCATTTGCATTTAGAGAATATCTGAAGAGAGAGTAAACTTATTTATATAAATTTCCATGATATTCAATGCATAGAATTAGTTGGCAATATCAGCTTATTGATGTGGTTAGTAGTTAATTGTGGCCAGAGATATTATGATTATTAGACAAATTGCCAGAAATTCATGTTTAAATTATAGCTCTACGCCACTTTGTATTAAGTGAATAAAGTTGCTCTCATAGCCTTGTTAAAGCTTCTTAATTTATATTCAAGATTGCTGATTGATATTTTTTAAAGTAGAAAGGTATCAGACAGGAACATTTGTTTACCAACTGATTTATTTTTCAAAAATAATAAGTCTGACATAAATATTTAAAAAAATACCTTGGAAAATTAAATTATCTGTTTGATAATTTAATATCATTGTGTTATACTCTTGGTGTTCTTGTAATTTTTGAAGTTAATTTATATGGTAAGATTAAAAATAGTGACAGAAAAGTTACATGTAATGAACCAGTAAACTGAAAGAGAAATATACTTTCATTGTAGCATCTAATGAGAAAACTGTCCTTAAAGTGATTCCTCAGTTGAGACCAGAAAAATGGACTTAAGCATCAGAAATGAACTTTTCTGAAAATCGTCTCTTCTGCAAAAGATGTGGAGGTCTGTGATGTCAACTTAATTAGTATACAATTGCTTGGTTATGTGGCCCCATCTGCAGAATATTCTCCTGAGGGCAGCCATCATCAATCTTCTTTCCCAGCTGTTTTCAGAACAAAAGGAAGTCATCCTTGTGGTTCTTTTGATTATCAACCATGGACCATTTATTTTCTCCTTCAGCACAGATGGAAAACTGGAAAGAGAAGGGAGCCACAGCTCTGATGGGGTGGATGGGTCATTAGGTCTACACTTTAATTATAAAATTATGCCAAGGTCCAGATGACTTTTTTTGGTAGCAGACAATATGTAAATTATTTATATTAAAAATATCCCTATACATTTGTAAACCTAGAGTAAGATAAATAATAAGCCTTTCATCCCCAATTATAAAAATGTGTTCTCAGATGAAAGAAGAAAGCAAATGGGTTGAAGAAAGCAAACATAAGGTTGCCACATGTGGCAGTATTAAAAAACTTTTGTAATTACAAACATAAGGAAATAGTTTAACTTCTTTATAAAAAATACAATATAATACCTATACTCTTATTCTATGAACTCTTTTTTTTAAATGTGCTTTTTATGATTTTTTTTTTTAAATTATGTTTCCCTGTCATAGAATTTACCACAGTTAAAATCTCAGCTATAGCAGCAATAGGCATGAGAAGAAACAGTGTTTTAGAGAATTATCCTGTTTTGCTTCTGAGGCAACAGGGAAAGAACAATCTTGTTTCCCTATTTAACATCGCATTTTAAGGTGAACATTTTGCTTTGCTATGCCCTGTTTTTCTTTCTCTTTCACTGTAATAATTCAGAATTCAAATCAGATTTAAATCTTCATCTTGAGATTGTATCCAAACTTGCAAAAGAGTTTGAGATTGTAAAACACAAATATTTTTTGCCTGCTTTGCTTCTCTAATATCCTCCTTTTTGCAGTATTTTGCATGATGAAGAGTTCTAGATAACTTCCAACTTATTTGTGTTATTTTGATTGGTTCTAATGAGGATCCTTTCCCGTTATGGATCCTGGAAAGTTTTCTTAGAAAGCAGTATGGATATAATTGGTTTTTTTCTTCTGTCATCTTTTAATATTTTTTTTATAATTAGACTAGTGGGATGATGTGAATTTTTTCAAATATTTAAAAAAACTACTCATTTGAAACAGTTGATGAAACGATTACTACCAGAATTTCTAAAAGCAGCTTTAATTTTCTAAGCATTGTCAGTTTATAACAACAACAAAAAGATTCTTGTGAATCTAGATTGCAGAAACCTGTAAAAAAACCAACCTCTCCAACTCCCTCTATTTGTATCTTTATCTGTATCTAAACCATCCATCATCCATCTCTTTTTGTTTATATGGTTGGTAATATTCCTTTGTTTCCTCTAAAATAATGCATGCAATGGATTAGTCAGAGCTCCAATTCTGCATCTTTCTAGTATCAATCAAAATATAATATTGCTCAAAATGGTGTGTATTGTCATGGCATTTCATTTGGTAGATAAGAATCCATTAGCCCAACTTTACAATGGAATTTGACATACTTTTTGTGTTCTTTATCTCTCTGAGTTTCATAGCCCATTTCTAGCTGAAGTTTGCAAACAGCATGATAATGATGGAAATCACAAAAGGAGAAGCTAAATGGCTGCAGATGCTATTATTACACTTTGATTTCCACAGGCTCAGCAGGGCTCTGAGACATTAAAAGTAAGCCTAGTTAAAGGAGCTTGCTGCTGCAGCTGTGACTAAGAATCTGGACAGCTTATCTCTGTCATCAGTGAGTCTCAAGGCTCTGATCATGAGATCCATGGAGTACCTATTGCAAGGAATATAAATGCTCTTTAATTCCCAGAAGAAATTGAAAGACTGTAATGAAAGTTTCCAGTAAAAATCCCTTAATAAACATAGATTGTCAAAGCAATTTCAGTCCAGAGAAATCCCAATGGGACTGTAAACAATCTTGGTTCTGTGATAATAGAGAGAAAAGCATAAAATTGGACAGTTCACTTGTGAATCTTCCAAAAATGCATTCTAGCTATTCACTGTCAAAACTGGCTATAGGTCAGTACTGTGAAAAGCTGTACCTTGTTGGCAAAGAACATTTTGCATGCAAAGCTCCGGATTCAATTAATGGCCTCAGCAGGTAACCAAAATATCTAGTATTACATTCCAAGAACCAGAGATATGCCATGTTACCTGGTAATTCTCAATCATTAATTCATCTGAAATGTCCAAATTTGGCATGATAATGATAGGTGAGATCAATTTGAAGGGTGAAATTAGTGTGCTTACTGAAGATCTCAGTGAAGCTCTATTGGATATTATTTTGAAGTATACTGGAGGTGGTGTCCTTTTGAGAGCTGTATACAATGGAATTTCATTTTAATATATGCCAATTAGTGTACAAAATGACAATAAAGTTATTCCATTCCATTCCATTCTACCAATCATATAATAATGATGTACTGTATATTGGACAATAGTGAAATCATAAACCAGGAAAAAGGGCTCACCAATTAACTAAAGAAAAAACATAAGGAAAAATATCAGCCTAAAAAGCATCAATAATCTCAAAATAATAAATTCTTCATTCTCTGAACATCCATAGAGTATCCAGTGTTTCTTAAGCAGTCTGGACAAGTATTGTAATTTATAGCATTTGTGTCATAACACAACTAATATCTTAACTTTATTAAGTTATGTTATGTTTTTGTATGACTTTATTAAGGTTCTGTTAGAAGTTAGCACCCACCCCTCTCCTAGAAAAAAATGAAATATTTCAGGAAATATTAAAAGGCAGAATATTTCCCCTAAAAGAGAAATAGAAATTTAAGACTGAAACTCAACCCCCGCTCTTGCCCTCCAGCAGATAATTTGGTTATTTAGAAGACAATAGACTGAGCTAGCTTTATTTGCACCTAAAAGACCCTGACCCTCAGGTCATCGTGGGATGGCCCAACTGTCCACATGGCTAAGACAAAAGCTTCAACCAAATTTGAATCATGACCCATAGCCAAATGGGAGTCTGACAACCAATCAGGATACTTGCCCTTGCCACAGGAACAGGAAGCAAGATCATAGCCCAAGAGGGTATAAATCTAGCCTTCTCCCTCACTTTCTTCCCTTTTCACCTGGGACTTCAGGCCTGATCCACCAATAAATAAATAAATATATATATAGAATTACATAAATTCCGGAACATGTAGATTTGCTTTCAACAGATTATTTATAAATGGTTCATTAAATCAATTTTTTTTATTTCAATAATGAATTTTGTTGGTGATGGCTGCTGGTGAAGACTGGTAAAAATCTGTGGCTGAAGATCATAAGTTTGAATGTGAGGGTTTTAAGATCAGCCTTATTGAAAAATAGTTGACTTGAAAAGCTTTGCACTATACTGCGAGAAAGGAGTATTACAGAAGTATTAAATCATTCAGTGGATATCATCAACAGAATACACTGGAAAAATATTTATTGGCTCTTGAACTTTTTGGCCTTCATTTGTATACTAATGCTTTGAGTATGAGAAACAAAGAAGATGAGCTTGAATGAATTATACAGGAAGCAAATATAATTTCACAAGTATAACAGAGACCTGGTGGAACAATAGTCACCACAACAATGGACTGTTCACCATGATGCGATCAGGAAGGCACCTCTGTTCCCTGAGAGCCAACACAGAGAGATTAAGGAGAAACTACTTTCCACAGGCAATATGGACCCTAAACCAAGCCACAACAAACCCAGGACTATAAAGTATCCCTATAATCTACCTCTCTCAACCAGTACCTAACTTATTCTCCCTCCCTGTCTACACTATTCTCTTGCCCTACTACCTACGGTCGCAAACAGTCGCATACATATTTCACTGCATTTCGTACCATGTATGACTGTGCATTGGATGAATAAAATTTGACTTGATTTGATTTTAATATAACCAGTGGATGATGCAATTCGTTTAAAAAAAGCAGAAGAATAGAAAAGGAAAAGAAATGGCAGTGTATATTAAAAGTATTCACACTACTCGGAATGAGCTGGCAATAATGTTGAAAACAACTGAGTTACAATAAATAAAGAAAACAATGAAGAATTGTACTAAAATAATATCACTGAAAAAGAAGGGGGAAAAGCTCAAGTCTGCTAAAGGACTATTAAGACCTCACCTTGTATCTTTAAATGAATTTAAGTCTCTTTTATATGATATCTTTGAAAAAATCTTCAAGAATTGGTACAATGCCAAAAATGGAAGGAAACATATGTTATTTTTATCTTCAAAATAGAAAAAAAAGATCTAGGGAGTACAAACTAGTCAATCTGGCATAATATCAGAGAATAATTTACTTCAGTAATCTGTATGTAAGAGCTTTGAATGCAATGCAAGAAATACTAAAAGTCAGCATGGATATGTCAAGAAGTCTTGCTATATTACTTTATTTTTAACCAAGTGCCTTGGATAATAAATTGTGGTGATGAAGGTAAAATTATGAGTATCTGCTAATGAAGAGATGGAAATGACTGATCTGTACAAAAACCTTGAGATAATAAGGCTGAGGTGGGATATGAACATGGTTTTTATTTAGGATGTCACAGATGCTTAAAATTGATTGCCAATGTTTCATAATACAGGCATCAGTTAATAGATTTAATTTACAGATAAGATGGAATAGTAGGGGAAACCTTCCGCCCCACACACACACTAAATATAGCAGTAGCTGACAGTAAAACCAAATATCCAGGAGGTAGTTGGCTTCCCTTAATTCTTGGAAGAGGCCGACCTCATATCTGTCAGGGATGTTTAATTTGGATTCCTGCACTAAACAGTGCTTCGACTTGATGGCCTAAATCACCTTCTCTAACTTTATTATTCTGTTTTTCTAAGAAATACTGCACTCTGACTCCTTCCTGCTAAGGACAAAAAGCAGAAACATACATTTAAATATCACAAGACGTACAATTTTGCTTTCAAGTTTGTGTTGTTTCTGATTTGTTTCCAGAATATCATCTAGGAAGTTCAGATGGAAATAAATGCAGTTTGGTTGAAAACACGTTGCTGATGCTTCTTAATATAATTCTTAAGCAAATATCAACGTTCAGTGAATTATTTTACATTTATCACAGCATATACATAAATAGTTTTAAAACATAAGACACAAATCTAGCAAAGCTGCTACATTGAATAGCTTGAGTGCTATCTGGGAAAAAATATGTAAGACACTCTTTGAAGTCCATAGAGAAATCATATTTATCCTTTATTTCTGCTATAGAAGACTTCTATAGTTTACAGCTTCAATAAGTAGCAACTGGGGAAAAATCTCAGACTTCTAGGCTTTGATAGTTGTTAAGTTAGACTCTGTTCTTTTTGAACTGAGCTGAGCTCAAGTTTGGGAACACTTTAACCCTTTTTGGAATTAATATATAATCCATTATTTTGGGATTGGAATTTTGGATTACTTGGTTTATGCTTTGTTTTAAGGTGATGGTGAAACTTTTAGAGACTGAGTGCCCAAATTGCAAGTGTCTCTCTCTTGCATGCAGGTGCACATGGTGGAAAGCCAAAGACCAGATGGCCGGCAGGAGGCAGGGCATCACAACACCAGCAGCTCTGCAAGAGGTGAGATCTTTTTCTTTTGCAAGCTTCTGTTTTTTGTTTGCAGGGCAACTTCTGTTTCCCTGCAAATGACAGTGAGAAACGCAATGGAGAAATGTGGTGGAGCTGAGCTGGGACAATGGCGCATGTACCCACAGAGAGGGCTCTGAGTGCCACCTCTGGCACATGTGCCATAGGCTTGCCACCACTGAGATAAAGGAAGATATAAAAAGAATCAAACAACAGATAAATCTAAATAATATCTGCACAATTTTGGAAAGTGAAACTACTGAAGTCAAACTGCATTTTATTATTTTTTTAAAAAAATTATTGAATGCTTCCTAACTTGCCATATGGCATTTTACAATTGCTGTCTATTATATTTGCCATCAGTAAAACTTAAAAGAAATATAAAGTTTTGTATAGTATCAGAAATATTTAATTTGACTAAATATTTGTATGTTGACTTTTTCATAGAAAACAGAATCAGTACTTGTATTTTCTCAAGAAGTCTATGTTCATTATAAGAAAACAATCATTTTCCATTGATATTTATGGAAAACAAGTTTATTCTTAATGTTCTGTCTCTTATGATGAGACATAATATATATATCAAAATCATTGATTTGATTAATTTAAGCCAGTCTTTTCAGCACAATAGTTAATCATATAATTGTTAATTGTTAATAATAATTATTATTTATGAAATGATAATAGTTAAGAATAGTATAACTGAAATGTGATAAGACTGTATATAGTATTTTTGTTTTGAATGGTAGATACTCATTCTCTGTTAAGATGCTTCCTAACAGTGAACTTTACTAAATTAATTTTATCCATTAATTCTGGGTTTCCTATGATAAGTGATTTCACATTGAATATAATCTTTGATCCATCACAGTTTTTTTTTTTCATTCTGAAGCAATATTTTTTGGAGGGATGCTGCTCCAGAGTATGTTTGCTGTAGTTTTTTGCAATCCATTCATTTTTAAAAATTTATTTTACCTTGAAATATCCCACATATTTGAAATATTTGAACACAAGTTAAGTGTTTATCATCCTCCCACTAAAATGTGAAGGAATTTTATGAAGGGAATTATATGGGTAGAAAAGCAGAAAAAAGGAAATGTACCTTGAATATTCAGGTTAATTTTAGAGATAAGAGACAATCTAGAGCAGGGGTGTCAAAGCCAGTGGGCTGGATCCAGCCCACAGGGTGCTTAAACAGCAAAGAACTAGAGGCCTGTGGTGCATCTGGCAGTCAAAATGGGGCACAGTGGAACCACACGCACCCTACTGCACTGTACCCCATTTTGGGCAGTAAAGTACTGCAGGAGGCCATCCAGGCCAAGAACAGGGTGTGGAAATCCTCATGTGGCTCCCTGTGCCAGGTTTTGGCCAGCAGGGTGCTTCAGGAGACACCCGTCCAATCTCTCCCCCCTCCCGACCAGCCAGTGGAGAACTACTCGCAATGCTGAAGGTAGAAAATGGCCTCACTCAGGCCAACTGTTTTACTTGGAACCCTGACAACTATACTGCTGATCTGGCTATTAAAGAAACCCAGTTTGATACCCCAATCTAAAGACTACATCTGTGGTTTCCCATTTTTTGAACTGTTTCAAGGAACATGCCTGAATCATTATAATACATATAATTCTTCAGGGTAAGCTCAAGCATGACCTTTTGATTTTGGAAGTCCTGTATTAATTCCTCAATGGTCTCAATATATTCTGATTTAACAAGCCCCCAATTGATTTCCATATGTCTAATCCTGGTCTTTTCTTTTTCTTTAGATACAGATCTCATTCCATCCACCAGTATCTTTTACCAATTAAAGGAAATTGCTAAGAATGTTATGGCAATTTGGAAGTTATTGCAAAATTCCTTCTTATCCTTGAAATGGCAATCACACATAAAAGCTAAATTACGCTAAGTGGGTATTCCAAGATTGAGTGGATCTTCTGCAATTTGGCAACCCTTTGCTTGTACAAGAACTGTGCATTCAAAACAGCTGTATATATTTCTCAAATATCTCATATCTTCATTTCATTTTGCAAATAACATTTCTTGCTTTTGCTACAGGTGAATGTCCATTTTTTCAATACGTTAAGAATCTGTTTTTTTATCTGGACTGCAGGCATATCTCTATATGCCAGCTCAACTTTTCCTAAGCCAAGCATAGGAGAAAAAAAAAAAAACCTCTTGAATGGTATGAGAACACTAGAAAAACAAGCAAGCATGAAACTCTCACAGGCTTTATAGGGAAATTGAAGCTCATCAGCAATGCTGATATGCCACTATGAAGCAAAGGAGCCATAATTCTCAAATGTCTCCCTGTTATAAGTGGCAGACAAATGCACATGAACATAGGGGACAAATTCAAGGACTCTTCGTGGTAAGAAGGAGCAGGTTTTCTTTTTTCGGCTTATGAATTCAGGGACAGCTAGAAGCAGGATAGAAAACAGTAAATTTAGCTGGGAAAGAGCACTGATCAGCTGTGTTCTCAGGGGTGTCTTGTTGGTTAACTCAGGCTTAGCAGGGAACAGATGAAGGTGCTCTCTATGAGCTGCAGACACATAGGTCTATAGATAAAAGGATAAAGGCAGCCATAATCTGTGGTATGGGAGGGCCACCAGGAGGAAAAATGGATTTTCTGAATAACTCTTTTGAAGTTTTTTGTAGATCAAACATTAACTGATACATGTGGTAAGACTGGGGATGAAACTGTTTTAGCGTGAGATTAAGAGACAGAGTCGTTGCATTTGTGAAATCAGCTCTTTTATTTACAGTCAAAAGCACTCCAGCAAGAACAAGCAGCAAACTATATGACAGCTATTTATACTATTTACAAAGCGCATCTCAACTGATCGGAGAGCAGGCTTTTCCCGCTCTCCGGTTTCTCCGCACCAGACCTGTGTCTCCAGCCATACCATATATGGTATAGAACAGAAACCATATGGACAAAGTCTTCTGAAGACCTTGCTCCAAATGTCTCCCACTACATCCATCTTTAAGATTTCATTTAGCTTATTGCTTTCTCTACCAGTGGACAAGGAGGTGTCTCTGCAGCCTGCTAATGCATTTGGCCTAAGTGAATCCACTGGGACTCTGACATTTGGCTCCTTTGTTCTTTAAATGAATCATAAAGGAAAAAAGATTACTGCAATATCCCTATAAGACGTTTCCTTCCTTCCACCCATCCATCCTTTTTGTTTGGTTTCCCAGTAAGCATTTAACATTCCCTTTTAAAATCTAAACTAAAGAAAACAAAAATCATTTTTCTTTCACTTCACATTTTAAAATCCCCAGCTTCTTTAGAGCATATATATCCTTGAGTATAGTATATAATAATTTAGTTTATTGGGGTTTTATTTCTTTATTTTTTACAACAATAGCAACAAAACTTTCAGTAATGACATGCTAGATAAATGCCATAAGAGTACAATGATTTTAAGAGGCAGGTGAACCACCATTATTCTTATCTCATGAATATGAAAATTTTGCAGTATCCAACAGATTATAGATGAGCAGCAATTGGATCACAGCAGACTGAATCTGAGATTGTTTTGTTTCACCCATTCCCACAATATTTCTACAGGCATTAGTCAGGATTCCTATGGCATCTCTGACTCAGCCCAAGTTGGCAGTACAATATACTGATGACTTTTCCCCATGAATCCATGGATAAATCTTTAACAGCAATTTCATGTACATGTTCAATAACGTCACAACTTTATGACTACCAAACTGTAAGTGTCCATTAAGGTTAGAGCAGAATCATTGTAAAGTGATTCTCTTACTTCAATCTCTATAGGTGCTATAGGATATCATGATTGATGTTACTGAATACTACGCATAGCTCTAATAAGATCATTAGGTTATATGGCCTTAATAGACTTGCCCTATCCAACATTAGGGACTAAGTCCTCCATTTTCTCTAGGACTTTTAAAGTTTAAAATATAGAAGGGAATTATATTTGATAGTTCCAGTCTCATAGGCCCTGTATACTACAATAACAAGTAAGATTAAGGAATCTTTGCTTTTCACTCATCTTTCTCTTCAAAAAAACAATGGCTAAGAAAAATCAAAAGTATTTTATATGTTCTTACAAAGATATAAATCCCATTGATGCCAATAGCTGGATTTGAGTAACAAACCAGACTGTGCTAGGTTGATTAATATATAGTTGTATATTATGCAAATCTAAACAATTGTGTTAATTCAATGAACCATAGGCTAGTCATTGATTAGGGGATTGTATGAACAAAGTGCTAAGATTTCCAATAGACTTGAATTTCTAGCCCCCAAATAGTTAAACTGATATATATCAGATATATAATTGTAGCATATCTATTCTAGGATATGTCATTATGAGAATCAAAGGATTAAGGTTCAATCCCTAAAATATATTTCTGAGTTTTTATTAATTAGTGCCTTTTGATTGTATGATTTATGTCTGTTTATTTGTTTTTAGTAGCAAATTGTAATTTTTTTTATTAGAGGCCATAAAAAGATTTCATTTTTAAAAAGATGCAGCTGCAACAAAGAGTTTCAGGTACCGGAGCTACAGTATTAAAGCATAGGGAATGCTCTAAAAAGCACAAGGCTTCCATATAATAAGAGTTGACAGGACAGCACTTTTGCAATACGCATTCATTCAATTTTCAGGCTAATTAATGTTATTCACATCTCTATTTTATATTATTTATTCATGTTTTTCACGATGCTTTCCTTATATAAAAAGACACATTCTCTCTCATCCCCCCTCATTTTATTTTTGAGGAAATTCGTATTGCTTTCAAATGGAGTGCCTCCAAATATTTCTCAGGTCAAAGGTAAGCATTGAGATACTTATTGTTCTGTGCTTTTCAGTGTCTTACTGAATTGAAGTAGACTAAAAAAATTACTAGTAGTGGTTATGGCTATTCTTAGTGGGTCAGTTTCAGTGTAAAGAGTAGATGTTAGTAGCCTGACTTCCCAGGGTTTCCTTTGGAAGGAATCAAAGACGTAGTAGTGAATTGGAGGAAAAATTCAGCCTTGTCAGACTTGTGAAGTAGTCCAGATTAGAACCATGTGTGGATGAACTAACTGTGTTTCATTGTTAAGGATACATTAACAAATCTTGCAAGTCTGAAAATGCATTTCTTCCCTGTTGCCTTTACAGCCAAGGAAACTAGGGAAGATCCCTTCTGACATGTTTGCCATTCCCACCTTCTTGTTGCAAGCTAAGTTACCCATTATCTGATTGTTCCATTTACTGTGGATACCCTCCCCGCTCCCACAGCTGTTTCCAAGGTCATTCCCACATATCATTACAATGTTGTACAGAGGTGTTATAAGTATCCCTTGGTAAATAAAGTATCATTTGAAGTACAACTGAAAAATAATATACTAAACCAGTGAGGGCGAATATTTTAGAGACTCAGTGCCCAAACTGCAACCCAAAACCCACTTATTTACCGCAAAGTTTGCATTTGGCATGTTTTTTAACTTGGGAAAGTTTAAAAGAGTCAAAGCTTCTGGATTATAGGTGTGGTGTATGGAAGATAACAGAGCAAACCCTAGACTTTTAGAGGCATGTTATGAACAGTTTTAATAGAGGCTTTGCAGATAACTTTTAGGACTGGCTTATGAGCAGGCAGAGAAAAATCAAGTTACTAATCAGGAGGATATTTCAGCTAACCAATAACTGGGACTCCTCCACACAACCCTATTGAATATTACAAGAGCCAAGCCAGGCATATGAAGAGACAGTGGGGGAAGAAGAGTTATTATTTCATTACCTCTCCCCCCCAAAAAAAAAAAATCCTAGAGGAGAAATGGAGCATTCAACTTCTTTCTTCCAAAGCTTTCAGGGACTTCCTGGCTGCTCCCAAGGGCTGCGAGAAGTGGCACAGAGGAAGAAAGCCCAGGCATGCTCTTCCCAATTTGCCACCCAAATTGCTACTGCCAGTTTCTGCAGGAAAGCTCCTCCACAGAATTGACTTAAAAGTGAAAGGGAGCCTCGAGGTGACCTTCCATGTGAATCCTTCAGGTGCCAATTTTTCCTCTACATTGGGGCAACAGAAAGGACCACAGCATGTAAAAGGCATGCACCAGAGGGGAGGGGGAGGGCAGCATGCAAAATTACTCGAGAACCCTGGCCGAGGAGTCTGGCATTGAGAGCTCGTTTTCTTTGTCTTGCAGGAAGGCGAGCGAGATAGTCTAGCAGCTAGCGTGCCCATAAAGAAGACTCTGCATTCCCCCTCTGGCACACATGTGCCATAGGTTCACTACCGCTGTACTAAATAATTACTAAAATTAGGCTGTCTATGGACAACCAAATTCCTAGCATTCCAGCTATTTAAGGAACTTCAGGGTCAAGTTGCAAAAGCACAGAAAAACTAAAAAAAAAAAAAAAGATTCAACATGCAATCTTCTAGCTATGTAACAAGAAGAAATTTCCTGTGCTGGATTAAAGTTTCATTTATCAGTGTTCTAAACTGTGCAATTAATGTACAAGTAGAATATGAAAATATTAAAAAAAATCGAATTCCCCATGAGCTGGTATTGAGGAATATTTAGGGATATTTATATATCTATTTATCTATGATATTTAAAATAACCTATAGTAGAATTTGGTGCAAATAGCCTTTTGAACTTCTCCACCAGATTTCTCATGATGCCTTTTATTCAGATGTAACTCAAGTGTGGGAAGCCAGAGAAGCTATAGACTGTTGAAGAATGAAACACAGACCATTCTTCCATGTACATTCATAATAATCTTGTAATGAAATAAATGCAAGAACACTACATGTATTAGAATAACTTTAAAATCCTCTCGTCCTTTGAAGTAATGTGCAAAACATGTTATTTTTCTCTTCTAATTGCCTGAGAACAGGTAAAAAAAAATATGCAGGATTATTCTCCTACATTAAATTATAGCCTCATAGCTAGTAGGCATTAGTAGCTTTTCATGAAAGTTCGTAATTTTTTAAAAAATAATCCAGGTGAGATATAATCACTACTTTTGTGATACTCTAAGATTAATCCTTTCTTCTACATATATGTCTCCCTCTCTATGGCAGACAGTTAATGTCACTAAAAAGCCATTTTTCACATGAAAAATGAAGTTGCAATAGGAAAAGTCTACATATTTGCAAATATTTCCATGTAAACTGAATTCAGGGTAGTGAAGACAAGTATGGTGTAATCATGGATGGTTGGATATTTACTAATGTCACAATGTGACTTTATAGTGAAAGAAACTGATAACCACACTCGTGTGTTTAGTTGTATACAAGAACATATTCCCTGAACTTAACTGTCACTAAATTCCACAGGTTAACAATATTTTTCTGTGAAATATGACTTACAGTTCCAAAATCTGAAACATATACAACAGGATTCTTCTAGACATACATGGTTTATATAAGATAGATGCTGTTGTTAGGGAGCTTTGCAATAAAACATTAAAAAAGAAGGATTTTGTGGCATCTGTGTTGCATTGTTGGTATTTGCTATAAAAAATACTGGACTTTAGAAACTTTTGGTCTCTTTCAGAATATACTCATCACCATTCATCAGCCATATTTGATATATTGCATTTTTGTTACCTTGGAATTAAGGTGGAAAAATGTAAACATTTTATCTTTTAATTGATAATACAAAAAGTCCTCAACTTACAACCACAACTAGGACCAGAATGTCCATCACTAAGCAAGGTTGTTGTTAAGTGAGTCTCACCTGATTTTACCACCTTTTTTTCTACATGGTTGTAAAGTTAATTACTGCAAGTGACTGTTAGTGAATCTCACTTCCCACATTGACTTTGCTTGTTGTAAGATGACTGGAAAAGTCATAAAGGTGTTGGTGCTTACTTTTAAAGCGCTCCATGGTTTGGGACCCGAGTACTTACGAGACCGCCTGTTGCCACCATCAGCCTCCAGCCGACTGGTATGTTCCCACAGGGCGGGCCTCCTTGGGGTTCCATTGTTGGGACGGTGTTGTCTGACAACCCCCGAGGGTGCGAGCCTTCTCAGTGGCTGCACCCTCCCTCTGGAATGAATTGCCCTGGAGATTCGGACCATTACAGACCTGCGGACTTTCTGGCGCGCACTAAAAACCCACCTATTTCAGCAAGCTGGCCTGGCCTAGTACTTAATGGGGTTTTAAATTTAAATTTTAAATTTTTAAATTTCTTTAATTTTAGTTTTAATATTTTAATTAATTTAATTTTAACTTTTATAACTGGGTTTTAAATGAATTAGCCACTTCTTTTGTATTTTAATTTGGTTTTTAAATGTATATTTCTATTTTTATTGGGCTGTGCACTGCCTCGAGTCCCTAGGGAGGGAGGCGGTATACAAGTGTAATTAAAAAAACTTTTTAAAATGATAATCATGTGATCCTAGCACAGTGATGGCAAACCTTTTAGACACTGAGTGCCCAAACTGCAAGATTCTCGCCCATCGGAAACACAAAGCTGCCCAAAACTGCAAGCTGCCCAAAACGTGTATACCCAAAATGCAAGGCATACATGCGCGTGATGGAGACCCAAAGACCAACTGGCCGGCAGAAGGCAGGGCATCCCAACACCAGCAGCACTGTAAGAGGTGAGATCTTTATCTTCTGGGAGCTTCTGTTTCGTCATTGGCAGGGAAACTTCTGTTTCCCTGCAAATGATGGTGAGAAATGCCATGGAGAAATGAGGTAGAACTGAGCTGAGGCGACAGCATGCGTCTGAGGGATGTGAGAGGGGTCTGAGTGCCACCTCTGGCATGCTTGCCATAGGCTAATCACCAGTTGCCTAGGATAATGCAACAGTCCTAAATACATGTTGGTTGGTACACAAATTTTGATTATGTGTCTGTGGAGGAGCTGCAAGAGTTGAAAGTGTGAGGACCAGTCATAAATCAGATTTTTCAGTGCTGTTGGAACTTCGAATGATTACTAAATGAACAGTTCTTAATTGAGGATGACAAGTAAATTTATCTCCTGATCTTATTGTTTTTTTGCCAGTTTCATGATTAGAGGCATATCTGTGGACATTTTCACAAAGGTTTTGAAATACGATACATAATATGATACATTATTATATACCACCCATAATAAAAAAATATATATTGAAGGATAGAAAATCCCCATGCATTTATTAAAATGTATAATGTTCCTATTCTCAATTCATCATAATTCATATTGTTTTGACTTCAGATTTTTTAAAGTACTCAAATATATAATTTCAACCAGAAAATAAGAATTGGAAACGTGGGGAAATATAGGGACTTTATAAATCTCAACATGTTTTTCTGATCTAATTTTAGATAGAGGAAATATGACAATATTAGCCACTAATTAGAATTATGCATTGGAAATTATTTGTAGCACTTCCCCCAGCTTATTCCAACAAAGACACAAAGGAAGAATGCTGCCATAAACAAGTCAAAATGATTTGGCGGAAGAAACACAAATACTATGAAAATACAGATTTGGCAATGTTTGAAACATATTAGTTCTTATGCTATTATATCAAAGTCAGCCTTTTCCCAGCAATAGAAAAGTACTGGTATATGTTGTGGTTTGTCAGGTCTCTCTGACTGCTTTGTAGAAGCTGCTAGAAGTTTCTCAAGAATTCTTTGAAGTAAAGTTGATAATTAAGTTTCATTTCTCATTTGTTGTTTGGAACTAGTTCAATAAGCTCCTTGGGTGCTACTGTTACACTGTGTTGAATTCTGATTATATTCAGATGGAATTAAAGACTAATTCCCATTAAAAGATTCTGTTTGTTCTCTAAGAAACAAGATAATATTTTATAAATATGCATCCCAAGCTGTTTGGTCGGAATTGACCTGGAAATGCCTCCCAGATGTGGAAATGTGAGATGCCGCCTACTTAACCAAAACATGCTTTGCATTACCAGAGAAATATCAAAGATACAATATTGCTGATAGTAATGTAGCTTTTATCAAGATCAGGGTTTGAATGTTCCATTTCCAGCATCCATACAGCTAACACGATCAATGTGATCAAATATAAATGTCCAGATGATGTGTTGTCATCCCAGCACAGTTTTATTCTTTCAGAAGTCTTGAGATCTGAAAGGCCGCTGTTAAGCTCAACAGCATGTGGAGAATGATAAGAGTAAAGCCCCATTTAATACCACCTTCACTGAAATCATTTTGATTCCTAGTGTAGAACCCAGGCCATGTTGCTGCATTTTCTGAGCTGCCAAATAAATGCTCAATTCCTTCTCCATTAAGACATTTAGTAAGGTAAGGTGCCTAGTTCTTGCAACCTTGTATGGTATATTATAGGATAAATAAAATGTGTGACTAGTCTGTAAGATGGAGGCCCATAGAATTCCACAAAACTATAAAGGATTAAGTGTGACATGATGAAAATAGACATCATTAGGTCTTCCCACAGTGATTGCTCTGTCCTCCAAGTGCTTATCCCAAAATTAATGGGACATCCATTACTAGGTGATCTAAGGTTGTTCAATAGCTATATACATGACTATCACTAAGTGTTACATCTTATGATTCTCGATGAATGTACTGTTTCCTTTGTACACTGTACACTGAGAGCATATGCACCGAAGACAAATTCCTTGTGTGTCCAATCACACTTGGCCAATAAAGAATTTCTATTCTATTCTATTCTATT
>JAEANM010007254.1:4632-17890 GCA_017656035.1 Myanophis thanlyinensis
AGAGAGAGAGAGAGAGACGTTCTAATCAAGATTTTGTATACAGCCAAAACCAAAGGCTAGAATAGGCTTTTTGTATGGTCTTGCAAATGATACCAAATGACACATTTCTCAAAAGATAATTGGTGTTTGCATTAGCACATCCAGATGCACTTTTGATGGCCAAAACAGTGAAGTAACAGAAAGAAAGGGCTAGGGCAGCTTATTCTAGGCATATTTTCTCCCACCCACAATACTCTTTTCTTGAATCACCTGGGGGATCTTCCAGACTGGACATTTGACAAGGTTCAGGACCAGACAGGAGATCCATCACATGCTTTAGTCTTAATCCATGATATACATGGATCATCAAAGGACTCACTATCAGGAATATGCATTTCTTCAATGCACTTTGCTGAGATCTTGCTTCTCTGATGAAGTTTTGAGTTTTGTCTTAAGAACAAAGGGAAGAGGCTACATAGCTTTACATTAGTGTTCTTCAACCATTGCAACTAAGCAGCATCTTCTGGTCTTCCCAAATGTTATAAAATGTTAGGAAGAGGCTCTGAAGGCTCCTCATTTTAGACTTATCTACCATTGGCCACAAGCTAGAACAAGCTACACCTTGTGAAATTGCCATTGGATATTAAAAGGAAGCTCTAACATAAAGCTCCCCCTAGCCTCTGCCTCTTAGAATCCTCTCTTGCAAAAGCTAGAAGAGGTTTCTGCTTATGCACAGCACCTGCAACTTGGGGAAGCCTGTTCTTGCTTTTGCAGGTGAGAAAAAAAGCAAGAGATAACAGGAGGCAAAGTACTGCCCCCATTTCAAAGATGAGAGTTATGTCACTTCTGTGATGCAGAGTATTTTTCAGTATTATAAATTTAAGTTGCAGAGACCTACACCCTAAGCAGTTAATACACTTACCCATAAAATAGGTCATAGCCTTCTGTTGCAACTTATGACATGAGCTGTGAGTGATGAGAAATAGCACACCAACCTGGGGAGCAGAGGTGAAATTCAACCAGTTCTAACCTATTCGCTAGAACCGGTAGTAAATTTTCTAAGCAGTTCAGAGAACCAGTTGTTAGAAGAAATCTCCTTTTTTTTCACTTTACAGGGTTAATCCACGCCCACCAAGCTACGCCCACAGAACCAGCAGTAAAAAAAAAATCAAATTCCGCCACTGCTGTGGAGATGAAGGTTCCCTATACACAGTAAATTATAGGTATGTCCCACAACTTTTAGACTGGGCAGACTTTCAAAGGGCTCCTTCATTCTCCAATAGTTTGGGTGAAACACTTCTTTGAAATTGCTTTCCTTTTGAGAAAGGAAGTGGCTGTCTTGCTTTATGCTTGGCAGATGTAAGAGCTTCTTGCAGCTTTTGGAAGTGCCAGTCAAAGTTACAAGGTGACACACTATGCATTAATGAAGTAAATCATATTACCTCCATGGTTGATGGAGGGACATAATGATGAATTGTGGCTGCTTCATATCCCCTACTTTATTTATTCTCTGTACAATATAACAAGGAGAAGTGGGGGAGGAGAAAATCAATGAAATACTGGCCTGATGTCAATTAATTTCTGGTGAGGATATGGCATTATAATGTTCAGTTGTTACACTGTATAACTTCATTTGTGGTGTCAGCCTAAACTTCACTACTGCCATTGCATTTGCATTTCATTGCAAAGAGATCCTTTCAAAAAGGGTGAATGTTCAATTTGTGAAGGACCTGGCATATGTATATAATCATATATAAACCTGATGCTTTTAGATATACCCATAAGAAATGTGATTGGATCTGATCATTAATGTCATTAAAATCAATATCTTGCTCACCAAGATAGGCCATATTTAAAAACAAAAATTCACTGAGAGTTGCAGTCATTTTAAAGACGGAAGAGGACAGGACTGAGTTTTCTCTTTTTTTTTCCCAATCATGGAGTTGTTAAAAATTTGTTGGGTACACAGAAACCAGCTATCAGTATGAAATGGTAGTGTGATTTTCCTCTATCAATACAGTGATTGTTCAGAAGTTTTCCACTATATTTTGTTGGGTTGGTTATGTAAGCTTCTGAGACATGGAGAAAGACTGAAAATCACAGTCTGCCTATAGTCCATTGGGCTCTTGAGAAAACTGGCATAATGAACCCTAGTGGCATAGTGGTTAGAATATTCAAGGTTAACTCAATCTTCCATCCTTCCAAGGTCAGTAAAATGAGGGTCCAGTTTGTTGGGGGCACTATGCTGACTCTATAAACTCCTTAGAGAAGGCTATAAAGCATTGTGAAGTGATATATAAGTCTAAATGCTATTGCTATTGCTATAATGCTAATTGTTTCTCTAATATGACTTTGTCTAAGCTAACAAAAGGACATGCATGATAGATGAACAAATACTTCTGCTGTATTGAAACCAATAAGGATTTCCTGTTTATTGTGTTTGGGAATACTCCTTGTATATGATAAAATCAATGCCCTTTAATGCATCCAGGAGACTGCTATATATAGTCTACAATATTGTTTAGACTAGATAGACTAAGTGCAAATTTTGCTCAACTACAGAGCTCCCTAGGTCCATCCCCCCTCTTCCTCCCTCCCTCCCCCCCTGTCTCCCCCCCTTTCTCTGTCAATCCTATCACGCAAAGTAGTTTTCATGGGAATAAAATTAGGATAGCTTCTCCCCTCCCTCATGTATTCCACTTTGATTTTTTAGAGAAAAGGCAGGATTGGCATGCAAAAGTAAATAAATAATATGGACAGTCAGTTCTGAAAGCCCAGAACACCGTTGGGATCTTCCATTCAGCATTAATCACTCCCATATCTGGTATCTACCAAGAATCTATCCCAATGTTTTCACTCTCTTTGCTTCCCCAGAACATTTTTTTTTACAACAGACAATCTAACTTTAGTTTTCCAAAACTGCAACTGCTCCTCGACTCTCAAATTAAGTCTGCTTTAGTATTAAGAAGGCAGTTGCTCTGTCCAAGTATCTTTTACATCTCACTGCAGCTGGGAAATTTGCCAACCTCTAAAGAAGAGGTTTTTTGGAATGAATAGGGAAACATTGCTGGTGTTTTGGGAAGAAGAGAGCCAAGGCTTTGGGGCTTAAGTCAAATAATATTTTATTCAAGATAATAATAGGAAAGATCGATGTCAAGTCATTGCTATCCTAGAAAAAAGGAGTGGAGTGGAATGGCAATAGACAAAAGATGGCCATAGTTTCAGATGGATCAATGAGAAATGCAAAAATGAGTTATGAGAAGAATATATGATATATATATATATATCTTTCATTCATGAATTCAAGACAGTGTACACAGCACTCCTTTCTATTCATCCCTACAACAATATCCCTGTGAGCAAGGCTGGAGAGTGTGTGTCTAACCCAAATTTACTCAATGAGCTTTCGTAGCTGCAGGGGAACAGAACCTTGGCTTTCCTACATCAGGTCCAGCACCTTTATCACTTACAAAGTCTAGCTTTAGGGGAAAGTGTGAAGACTAAAACATTTTGATGTATCCCCAAACTGCTGAGCTACACAAAGGAAAGGAGAAGACATCCTCAGCAGTACTTTCTTTATTGACAACCTGGGTCACACATTCAGAGATCTTTCTTTACCTAAACAGAGAAACAGAATTACCCCTGGGATGGATTGCTTTATTGGTTGTTCTGTTGGCTTATCTTCTCTGTTCAATGCAAAATCAGTCCTCTTCATGATATATTTGATGGATTTGATATTTCTATATTGAAATGACAATTGAACATCTCCGATTGTACATTACAGGGAACTACACATTTGAAAAGTTATAGTTTGACTCTGATATCCTATCCAATGTCTTTCAAATCCCACCATTTCTGAGGACTGTCTCCTGTAGATAGGATATTAAATACACAACTCTTATGAATTATTTTGGATAACTCTTATTGCATGTACCATTGTTCCTATATGCTGAGTTTCTGCTGCAATATGAACCATGGATCATGTACTTCAATACCAATACCAATACCAATTTATGCAGCTCTGAATCTTCATTTGGTATTTCAGCTTGTATCATAACCTTATGGTCTTGGCTTGGATGCTTTACAGTGCAAATGAGGCAGACTCCATTTTTGTATTTTGCACATAAGCAATATAACTAACAAAGAAACCATGTGTTCTACTGAGGTATGTCAGAAATAACCTTCTCTTTAAGTTGAATAATCTTGAAGTGAAATATGACTGATAATTAGACTGTTGATTCAAAAACAGATGATGTCATATTTCTGGCCAGTTTGGATTGCACATCATAATCATCAGTGTATTCTGATATTGTTTCATCTATTATTGATGTTCATCATTTGAAGCTGATAATGCTAGACATCATCTACAAGGGGAAAGAAATGTATGTCTTGCAAAGCCATCATATGAGCAATGAATTTCTTAGATTATTTGCAAACAACTTCCTTGTTCTTTCAACACATTGTGCCATGATGATAGTTCTGTTACAGTGTTGCTTGTACAGTGATGGTGACTATGATTGAACTTTATGACTTAAATCTTCTGTCATGGTCACATTCTGATTTTCAGTCAGTATCAATGAAAAAGTTAGTTTCTGGCATTACTCGGATTTGTTCTTTTGCAAGTCCAGGTTTCATCGTAGTAATTTCTCCATCATTGTGGCATATACCCTTACTTAATTCTATGCTGCCTTAAGAATCCATGAAATAATGAACACATTTGGCTTTCTATTGAGGTCTGGCATTAAATGTCCAATGTAATGATAGATTTGCCCTTTAATAATCACAGAAGGATTCCATCTGTCCCTCATTGGAAAGACTTCTTTGGCACCAAAAGATGTCATTTGGAAGAGGCAATTGTATTGTCTAATCTCCTTCTGAACTCATTTGCAATATGTTGATGATTGCTATATAAATTATGGACTTCATTAGGTAGAAGTTGCAAATTGCCTATCTGGCATTTCCCCTCATTCAGAGAAATTGTGGTTTCTCAAGATAATAGAAATGCATGATAGTGAGGGGAGACTTTGGCTATGACAACATCAGCAGAAATATTATATTGTACAAGTTGTGCATTTTGCCTTGCTTTTCTCTGTTGAAATCTTTCCTCCTCCATCTTTTCTTGTCTCCTTATTCTATATCTTTTCATGTGATTCTGTAGACATGTAGCCCTTTCATTTTTTTTCATCTCCTTCCATATCCCAATAACATTTGGTATCATCATGATGTTCCCACTCTCTTTCCATACAGTATAATTATGCTGATGATTTTATTTTGTTTATGTTATATGCTACTGCTGGATCACTCTCTCTCCATTCTTGTAAGAAGACAATGACAAAGCACTTATGAAAATATTGCCAAGAAAGCTGAGTGGATTTGTCCAGGCATTGCCAGGAGTCAAGATGACATAGATGCATTGTTCTCCGCCTCCCCCCCTCAATTAAATATGAAGTTGTAATTTTTTTATTTAATGGCAAGATGTTCTACAGGAGAAGAGTTCTTGCAAAGAATCATTTTGGAATCTCCTGTTACATCTTATAAGGGATGGTGACTTCCAATAAGCATTCTTTACAGCCATATCTTAAATGAACAGATTCTATCTGGGATAACTCTAAAAGGAGATTACCAAATTCAAGCCAGTATGACTAGTTAGAAAAGGTAAGTGTTGCAATTCCATAAATCTGAAGGGAAACAGTTGGAGAAAGCTGCCATAGATAATATGTTTCTGTTTGATCTTGCTATTTTTATGGAAATTAGAGTTTCCTACTCTTAATGAGTAACCTTGATAACTATCATAGAGATATAACAGAAATGAAGAAATGCATTAATAATTATTGCAATCATAGAGTGTAAATGGAATGAACATTAATATAGAGGAGGAGAAGTACAGGGCATTAGAGGACATGGACTAGGTCAGGGAGAACTAATTAAATAGCTGTGTACACCAAAATTTCTCAACCTCAGCAACTTCAAGATATATGGACTTTAAGTCCCAGAATTCCCCAGCCAGCCAGGAACTGAAATCCATAAAAAGCCACATCCCCAAAAACATTCCATGCAGTAATTGAGGAGCAGCAATAGTATGCAATGTACAAATATTAAGAGCACATGAATCACACACAATGCTAAGAAACCAATAGCTTCCAACTTTTAATAGAGTACTGAATATTAAATTTGGTAAGGCTATAGGTAGAATGTCATTATTTTAGTACAAGCGATATGCTGACTCTGTAAACCACTTAGAGAGAACTTGTCACGCCCCAACATATAACTTTTATATACTGTTGTTGCTCTCTAGCCCCATCTAGTGGCCGGAGGGACAAATATGCCCCAATGTAAAATTTTTATATATTGTTGTTGTGCTCTAGAACCATCTAGTGGCTGGAGAGACAAAATACCAAGTATATTGTTTGCAGCTGATCCAACCCAGTTACCCATCAGCCTGCGCTTTCAAACCAATGCACACTGGGAAGCCAGACTCCATTTGTTTTAGCATTTGGAGAAGGCAGAAGCACAAAGAAGAATCCATCTTAACATCTTAATCTGTGGCACATAGTCATCCAAGGACAAATCCACACCCCACACACAGAGCATCAAAGGTGAGATTTAAATTGCTTGTACAATATTTTTCAGAGTGTAAGATGCATCAGAGTATAAGATGCACCCAGAAGCATTTTGCAGGCCTCCAGAAGCCTCCACGCAGCTTGTTTTTGCTAAAAATGTGGCCCATTTTCACCCATTTTTGGTGAAAATAAGTCATGTAGAGGCTTCTGGAGGCCTCCAATACTCTGGGGTAATACAAGATGTGTGGGGGGTTGGGAAGCCAAAAATGGTCCATTTTGGGTGAAAATGGGTAGTGCGGATGGTGGCTCAAGAGGCCAAAAATGGCTATATTCAGTGAATAAGATGCACCACAATTTTCATCCACTTGGGGGGGGGGGAAGTGAATCTGAAAAATATGATATTTATTAATTGCTATGTTCAGCAGTGACTCAATACTGCCTATTTTGTATTTGGTTCTCATTGTATGTATCCCTATTTTCCTCAGTTTTACCATATCCTGTTCTTTCAATAAAGCATTCAGATCTACTCACATGGTCTGTTTTCGAGCTGCCCAAAGACTAACACATAGTGAAGACAGAATGGGGCTGTAAAGCACTGTGAAGTGGTATATAAGTCAAAATACCATTGCTACTGCTAGTAATATCATAACAAAGAAATCTCATTTCAGGTACTTTTCAATTGGCATTCAAAAATAATTATAAACACCAACTTTTTTTTACCATTTTAAAACTGTATTATTATTTAATCTGGGAGGTCCAGAGATAGTAAAGTTTTAGATGTTTCATAGTGGCCCACTGCATTAGGTACTTCATCTGGATTATGTGGATTTTTTGGAACAGTAAATACTGTCCTGTAGAGTAAAATTACTATGCACAAAGCAGACATTTCTGTCTCAATCATCTCAGGATGAAATTGAGAGTATGAATCTTGCCATCATCAAGTGTCTTCTTCTAAAGCTTAGTAATTTACAGAGGAAAATTATGAATTAAAAAGATTCAGAAACAGTCTCCAAACCACTGGCTTGGGTGCATTCATTTATTAGGACTGGGACTATCCACCCTATTATTACATGGGGTGTGGGGGGAATGATTTGTCTTATCTACTCAAGCAAGATATCAAGCCTTCAAAAGGATATATGCTGGTATGGAGCAAGATATGTATATCTCATCATTTTTTGATTGTTCACTGCAGATTATGAAAAGTATTGACACTAAAAAAGGTTTAGACACTAAAGCGCATTTAATTTTAGGCAATGTTAGGAAAGTTTAGTGGAAATATCTGTTCAATGTACTGTTTCTTAATGGTTCTGCACGAGTTCTGTGTTTATTAGCACTTTTTATAGTGTTTGGCTTCGGGCAACAATAAACAGCCATTTGATCAGGAATCAAGATATATCAGTTAGGTAACTTCACAGGAGGAGATAAAAATACAAATTGCACCCTGGAAAGTTCAACTGAATAACTACTCTGAAAATCCCAGGCCAAATTTCAACTATTTTCTTTAAGCTAGAGCTAAGAAAACAGAAAAGAAGAAATTCAGTTAAAGAAAGTCCACGGGACGAACTGTTTTTCATGATACAGTATACTAACAGTGCAAAAGACATAATGAAGAGAGTTTCTTGGTATCTTTGTTGTTTTTATTTTTCTGCACCATTATTTTCTTTATTATATTGTTTGTTGCTGCTTTTAACTATTGCCCAGGATCTTATGGAGTCAGGTGGATTGATAAATAAATGTATTTGGCAAAACTTTGTAATTATTTAGAAATGAGAGATGGATAAGACAAAGATATGTCCCCGACATCACATGATACTGATTAATGTCATCTGAAAAATGAAAGGATAGGATGGCAAGATGCAGTAATGTCTTTGGCTTCTTGCTATGCTAATATAACAGGTGCAAGCATAGTGGTAGAGGTAGATTATATTTTACTACAGAGATTCGCCAAAGATGAACCTCTGTGTAGATCTGGATCCTGGGAAAGTGTTAGATGGCAGGTTCATAGGTCTGCCATCTAACATCATCCTTTTGGAGAGGGGGTGGAGTCTGGCAGAAAGAAGGGATGTGAGTTAATCTTATCTGCCTATATAACTTTTACATTTAATAAAACCCCTCTGCCTTTTTCTATTGGTATGACTTGAATACAACCGAAACATATTACCATAATAAAGTAAAACATGCAATCTTCATAATATCACAAAAATACCTTATTCCTATGTAAACATTTTTTTGTTTTGATCATGATGTAATTGTGAACTGTATTAATCTCAAACATAACTCTAGGTGCAATATTTTGATTTATTAAATCAGAGTGGTGCATAGTGTATATGTGTGAGAATCTTGATGGCTGATTCAACAAAGCAACTATTATGACACTGCTACTATTCCTTTTTTTTAAAAAAAAGTGGAATGGTGGGAATCATTCCATATAAAAGTGTTTATCTCCTCATTTGCATTGCATTCTTTTCACATTCTTGATTGATCTCACTATTTCTCTATGATGTAATTATGTAATGCAAATAACATTAGTATGTAATATCGTAGTTTTATCTTCTTCACTGCATGATCCTTAATTGGGTGGCATTGCCCATATGTCTGATACAGGAAGCAGTACTTTCATATCTTCATTTGCTCTAAGGGATCAAATGATTTAGTCAATTCTGATTGCTGATGTAATGTGTCATTCCAATATCACAATTTACATATTGATTGGCTGATTCACTCTTGTAAGTAATCTGGGGAAAAGTAGCAATCACCACATGATGTGAATAGCACCGGTTGGAATTGCAAAGAGGTGAATATTTGCACCATGTTTTCAGAACAAAGATAACATATCCAACCTGAAAACTGAAATTGTAGCATTGAAATTTGGATAAAGTTTGTAAAATAGTATTGGTAAAATGCCAGTGGTAATTCCAGTAAGATTGTGGCAATTATTTTCAAAGGCAGTTTTGACACACATTTTTCATGACATTGAAATTACTGCAAATCTATGATATTATTTTTTAAACATGTAAATGCCATATAGCTCATGTTGGAATAGAGAGCACAAATATTCTAAATGGCACTATGTGCACAAACATGCACACACAGAGACACACAAAGACATACAGAATGAGAGAGATTTAATTAAGCAATTATCAGACATTCATAGAACTACATAATGTTGACATTCACTCTTACATCATTAAAAATAGCAGTAATAATTACTGTACAAAGAACTTGGAATTTTTAAAAATACTGTTAAAGAAAATTGACTTCTGTGCTAATTCTGTAGGGAAAATAGCAGAGCATGAAGATAATAGAGCAACAAAAGAAATGAAAAATGGATTATATTCCAAATTTCTAACCATAGATTTATAGACATAGGCTGTGATATTTCAAGAGGCAAGAGATGACTTTTGATTTTGAGATAAGCTTTTAAATATTTATTTAAATGAAATGAATAGCTAAAATGAAGAAGTCTCTCTAATGTGCCAGAATCCCAGGTTTTGAAAATAATCTTAATAAAGGTACAAATCAAGAATGGATTGGGATATAAGCAGAGTTTTTAATGAAAATTTGTTTTATACAATAAAGTGTAGACAACTCTTTTGGATGAAATAAAAAAGAGCAATTAAAGAACTTTCCAGAGAAGATAAATATTTCTCAACAAACTAAGCTTCTGTGATGACAATTATTTATGTTAACACTAAGAGAAATGGAAATAAAAATGAATTATGCAAAACAAAAGCATTTTGAGTTTGCAAATAAAGCAGGGAACTGGTTGGCATATAAATTATAAAAGGAAGTTGGAAAAAAATGATACTGGAATTACAAGACGATGATACTGTAAGAAAAGACAATGTGATTATACAAAAAGTATTGCATCAATATTATTCCAGTTTATATAAAGATAAATATTTAAAGGAACAAAAACAGAAATGTTTTATGAACAGCAATAAGGAAAGTTTTTGAAGCTATAAAAAGTAAAACAGGAAAGGTGTCTGGAGGAAATGGGCTTCTTACTATAAATTCTTTCATAATTAATCTTACAAACATTACAAAATATGGTGAAAATATTCAGAAAGCTGGAAAGAGGTTAATGTAGCATAAATATTTCAGTAAGAAACTATTGCCCAATGTCATTATTGAATAAGTTGATTTATTATAATTGGCTAAGACATTTAAAATAATTTTATAAAAAATTATTTATGAACAATGTGGGTTTTTACCTAAAAGACAGATAACAGATAATACATGGTAGACAATTTTGAATAATTGGAGCACCATAATGAAAGAAACAAGATGCATTGATTTTCTTAGATGCCAAAAAGACCTTTGACAATTGAAACTGGGTCTTCATTTTTAAAATTTTGGAAGATATGCATTTTGGAACGAATTTTATAAAATGTGTAAAATTTAGATTTACACATCACAAGAAAGTAAAAATAATTGTCAACAAAGATCTAACAAAAACTTTGTGAAATACAAAAAGGGAGAAGATGGGATGCAATTTTCTCCAGTTATTTCCAAGATGAGAGAATTGCAGGATTAAATATTTAAAAAAGAAACTTATAAATTAAGGTCATTTACTGATGATGGTGTTGGTTCTGGAGGATCTGCTAAATGGAATAGAGACATTAATGGGAAAATTAATTTTTTTTGCTAAACTAACAGGTTTTAAGATTAATAATCAGAAGATGAAGATGTTAATAAAAATATGAAAATAGAGATCAAAAAGAATTGAGTAGCTGGGTTTTAAAACAAAGTTATGACATGATAAAAGAGTGTGTGTGAATCAAATAGGGGTAGATGAATCTGTCAGTTACAAATTTCCTATTGCAATTGTTTTTCCAAATATTTTCATGAATATTACCCCTATTTATATTTTTCATCTCACAAAGTATGATTTTTTAAATTTCAAGATAATAACATAAGATTGGAAAGTTCCTCAATGCAATTTGAAGTAAATATCAAAAAAGTGAAATTGGCAGCATATAAATTTAATAAATAAATAAACTATATGAAACAGAGAATATGAATTATAATTATAATACATTTTAATATATGTCATAAAAGTGTTTGAACAACTGAAATAGTCCATTAAGTTTCAGAGCTAGTAACAGATGTACCTATGGCTTTGTACTGCTTTTGTCAGATGAATGCAAGGAGTATTTCAGTGCTGTGCTGCAAACTCCTACTGTTAGGGGTGTGCATGCAAAATTATAAGGCATATAGGAAAGAAATGGACTTGTATAACCACTCTTTAATACTACTTCTGACACCTTGCCTCACCTTTCCTGCACTCTTGTTTCATAGGGCATTATAATACTCTGTGTGTGTGTGCATGTATGTGTGCGCACGCATGCGCAATTACGGTTAATCATCAAATTTATTCTGAAATAATATCCATAGGACTGCATATTTATTCTTTAAACTTCCCTCATTAGTTTTAAGCACAAAACTGATTGTATGTATTTCCCTAACAGCAATACTTCTAAATCACTCAGAGTAGCTTAAGCTGTTCTTCAAGTGATCTAGAGAGCTTGCTCCATTTGTCATCAATAATAATTTAGATGTCTAAAATAGTTGTATAGTTGGGAACTGAATAATTATGGCTGGTTCACACAGCATTTGGTTTACCTTGATTTAATATGCATCAACATCTTGACATTAAAAAAAATTCTCTGAGCGATATCTCAGGCACAAAATGTGAACTTCCTTTATATGTTACTAAATCACTGCAGTTGTCTTAAGTGAGGTAAAATACTTTCTTTCTGGAGTCAACTTTCATTAGAACCAACCGTAAAAGACCATGTACAATGTTAACTTTCAATTTTCACACTGAGTTTAAAATTTATTTCCAAATTTAGTTTTGCCTTCCCCCCTCCAGTTCCAAATAATTTTAAATGCAAGACCGCTAAGTTGCTTTGGGTGTACAAGCACAAGTACAGTTGCAGATTTTCTCTAGGTCTCTAAAATTCAGCCAGTTTTTAAATTTCCACATATTTTAATTTTAGCTGTGCCTCTGAAGACAAAAACAAATGATGAATTAAATACTTTCAAAGCAAGACACCGATTTGCATAGCAACTGTAACCATGGGGATGCATTTTAATGACATCACAATAGTATTATACCAGTAGCCCCAGAAATGGATACCAGTAGGAATGAGTTATGAACAGTTATGTTATAATGGTCAAAAGTCTGAATTTCTAGAAAGGAAAAATAACTAATTCCAGACATTTTTTGTGCCAAACTGCTTAGATCGAGAAGGTCTAAGAAAACGAAGCAAATTGCTACAAAATGTTTGGTAATAAGTTAATATTTCGCCTATGTACTTAAACAGTCATTTGATCACCATAGCTAATCAGGAATTGTATGCAGATGAATATGAAGACTGACAGAAAGAGAAATCTAACCTAAGATTAGGTTATATATTAACAATGTATATGTAGATTAAAAATGTATGTTCTGATAAACAGCATTGAAAAGGAAAAGTTAGCAGAGGTGGAGCAGATAATTCTATTCTTCCCTCACATTTATACTACTATAACTATCTTCACCTCAGGTCCTAGATCATACTTGCTCTTTTACCTGGAAAGATTACTCTTGAGTGGCTGGGCATAAAACAGCTTACAGTTGTCATGTAACTAGTCAACCTGTTTTATTTCGAGAAATAATGGCAATCGCAAGGTTGCTTTAGTGAAATCAGCTCTTTTTATTTACAGGATCAGTC
>JAEANM010007255.1:0-17889 GCA_017656035.1 Myanophis thanlyinensis
TAGGCTGGATGCAGTAACACACATCAAGCAAATTCAGAAACCAGCAAAAAACTTTATGGATAAATGAGACAGGTAAACTAAGGGAGGTAAGGAACACATGCATAAGAATGAGCTGTATTAAGGTCAGAGATCTGTAAGGCAACATGGGCATGAATTAAAGGGCCACAAATATAATTTATTCAGGAAGTTGAAGCAGCTTTCAAAGCCATATTTGTGGTCATGCCTCTTCTGGAAGGAGATAAAAAGAAAGAGGAAAAAAAGTGTATTGGATTATTTTAAAAAGTGTTGTGTACATTAGAAGGAGAGAGGATGGAGGTAGCAGAGTGCTTGGTTAAAACTGGAAAAAGAAGCAAAAGGTTTCTCACAAAATCATTCAAACATAATGCTATATTAAACACCAGGCAAAATCAGCAGCCATCAAAAGTCAAGATAGATAAAGAGAGAAATGAAACTATGGATAATGATTTTATGGGGAGTTTGCATGAGGGTGGAGAACTGAAAGACACTGTGGATCTGAATTAAGCGGTCATAAATAATATTTCTTTGGTGAGTTGTGTGGTGCCTTTGAATATAATCTTTAATGACAAACCTGTGGAATAAGAAGGGAGAAATAATGGAATGACTAGTAAGTGATATCATTTAAAGAAATATAGAAAGAAATCAGGAAAAGAAAGAGCCTAGAAGGAGGAGAGAGGATGAAATAGGACAGCTCAATTAAAACAGGAGACAGAACCTTCAAAGAGATGAAGAAGGGAAGGGACAAGGTGGAAAAACCAGCCATGAGCAGAAAAAGGCAGAGTGTCAGCTCTGCCTCGATCAAACCCCAAGAAATGAAGACCCTGAATCCATAATTGTTGAAAACAGGTAGTTTTTTACTGGAGCATGACTGAATGCAAAGAAAGCGAAGCAAGGTCTGCCTAAAAGCTCGTGAATTACACATACCAAAAATACCCAAATCCCTCCCCCCATAATTCAACAAAGTCCATCCAATCTGAAGTTCTCCACAGGTCACGAGGCAGGCATCTGCAGGTGATGGTGACTGTTACTTCTCTGAGATGCTTGACCTTGACACATGTAAACATTCTGCTTAAAAAATGCAAGGGCCTCTCACACTAGCACTCTTCCCCCCCATATTGCCCAGCTCCCCCCCCCAATTACTATGGCAGCCGATAAAGATAAGCATTGCTGAAGAAGAAGTTAGAGGCTGACATTCGGCCCCCCTGCACTGGGGACGTTAGTCCTGGAAAATAAAAGACAAGCATGTGAAATATACAGTGATCATATACAATATTAAGGTTTATCAGGGTATTTGGAATGAAAGGCATGGAGTAATTTGGGTGCTCGGACATGGCAGGCATCCACCCACTCAGCATGGGAAAGAGGAAAATGTTTCCAAGCAAGTAAATATTGTATTTTCCCTCTCTGTTTCCGGGAATCTAGAATTTCTTTAACATCGAAATGTTGTCCCCCCTCAATGAGAAGGGGAACAGGAGGGTCAGGTTGGGGAGGACGTAAGTCGGATGTATGTTCATGTTTAAGTAAATTAACATGAAACATGGGGTGAATGCATCTCAGGGATTTTGGCAGTTGTAATTGAACTGAGACAGGGTTAATGAATTTGACAACCGGGAAAGGACCTACATATTTAGGACCTAATTTTTTCGATTTTTGAGTAGTCTGTAAATGCTTAGTCGATAAGAAAACTCTGTCTCCCACTTTGAATTCCTTTGGAGGAGCCCTCTTCTTGTCAGCTTGTTTCTTGTGGGCTTGGTGTGCATTGTCAAGTGCTTTATGGGTAATGGGCCAGGCATGTTGAAGTTAAGTAAGCCATTCTGCTAGCAATGGGATCGTGGGGTTCTCGTGGGGTAGTTCAGGGATAGGTACAAAGTCTAAGCCGGAGACAATTTTGAACGGGGTAAATCCAGTCCTGCTATGGACAAGTTATTATAGGCTACTTCTGCAAATGGAAGTAACTCTGCCCAGTTGTCTTGTTGATATTTGATGTAGCAGTGAAAATATTGTTCTAGAACGGAGTTAGTTCTCTCACAAGCCCCATTAATCTGCGGATGATGGGCGGAGCTTAATCCTTGGGAGGAGCCAATTAACTTCAGGAATTCTCGCCAAAACTGAGATGTGAACTCCACGATCTGAGATGATATGTTCTGGTACTCCATGTGGGTGGTAGACATGTTGAATAAACAGTTTAGCAAGAGTTTTGGCAGATGGGATCTTGGTGCATGGTACGAAGTGCACTTGTTTGGAGAACAGGTCAGTGACTACCCAAATGACTGTATTTCCACCTCTTCCAGGCAATTCAACAATAAAGTCCATTGAACACGCTTTCCAGGGGGCCATGGGTCTTGCCACATTTTGAAGCAGGCTCACTGGTTTTCCTGGGGTTCTTTTAGCTGAGGCACAAACTGGGCAGCTGGCCACATAAGCTTCAATGTCTTTTTTAAGTGAAGGCCAGTGAAATTGTCTTTTCACGAGATGTAGGGTTTTTAGGAAACCCAAAGTGACCCGCAGTTTTTGAATCATGAGCACATTCTAAAATGGTTTTTCTGAAACTGGCCGGGACATACATTTTGGTGCCTATCCATGCTAGGCCATCCTTTAAGGTACACTCATCTTTGTGCGATAGGAACCAGTCGTCATTGGTTAGTGCTTCCTGGAGTTGTTTATGCAGGTCAGTGGGAATGCTGATGGTTGACCTTTTCTGGGCTCTGGTGATTACTGGAATGGCCAGGTGTTTGGAGGGGATCACCGGTCGGATGATCTCAGGTCATTTGCTGTTGTACTGGGGCAGTCGCAACAAGGCGTCAGCCATAAAGTTCTTTCCACCAGGGATATAACGGAGAGAAAATTTGAATCTTTTGAAGTATTGTGCCCACTGAACTTGCTTCGGAGTAAGTTTATGAGGTATTTTTAGGGCCTCCAGGTTCTTGTGGTCAGTCCATACTTCGAATGGATGTTTTGCCCCTTCAAGGAAGTGTCTCCAAGTAAGAAGGGCCCATCGGACGGCAAATGCTTCCTTCTCCCATATGGCCCATCTTCTTTCAGTTTCAGTAAGTTTTCTGGATGTGTAGGCACAAGGTTGTAGGTCCCCTGCATTATTTGCTTGTAAGAGGACAGCACCCATGGCCACATCACTGGCATCGGCTTGGATGACAAAAGGGCTTTCAGGATCCGGATGCTTGAGGACTGGCTCAGCTGCGAATAGTTTCTTCAACTTCTCAAAGGCCGCTTGACATTCCATTGTCCAATTCAAGGGCTGGCCTGGGTTTAGGTTTGTCCTCACCTTTGGTTTTTAATAGATTTGTGATGTATTTATTTATTTATTCACATTTATATACCGCCCCATCTCCCTAAGGACTCGGGGCAGTTCACAGCAGATAAAACAGAGTACATAAACAAATTTAAAAACCAATATAAAACCATTAGATTTGCTGATTTTTAAAAACTACTATTAAAAATTAAATTAATTCTAAAATTTAATCAGAATTAAAATACCCCAAGGTGTCAGGCCAGGCCGGCTAGTTGGAAGAAATGGGTCTTTAACGCACGTCGGAAAACTCGCAGGTCAGTAATAGTCTGAATCTCAGGGGGGAGTTCATTCCAAAGGGAGGGCGCAGCCACAGAGAAGGCCTGGACCCTCGGGGCCGTCAGGCGACATGGACCTGATGGTGGTATCCCAAGGAGGCCTGCCCTGTGGGAACGCACAGGTCGGTTGGAGGCTGATGGTGGCAACAGGCGGTCCTGTAAATACCCCGGTCCCAAGCCATAGAGTAGAATGAAGAGTTCTTTATTATATTAATATTTGACAAGCTCACAGCTTTGTGCCTGAAAATATTGGAAGAAAATTCTTTGGAATGCTGGGGAAATTGATTTAGGAAAGCAATATTTATTAAAAAAAATTATAAGAAGAACAATTCAAAGTCCTATTTTTTTATAGAGCAGGAAGGATTTGAAGGAGTGTAGTTAAGCATAGTTTAAATTACTATTCTGCTACAGCAAATTCATATCTGAAATGAATTAAATGCTTGTGGGGAAATATTTTTGTTTGAAAATGTAAGCTAAATATTTAGGAGCTGCAGTGGTTAGAATGCCGTACTGCAGTCTGACCGCAATTTGGCAGATAGAATCTCACCAGGCTCAAGGTTGACTCAGCCTTCCATCCTTCCGAGGTCGGTAGAATGAGAATCTAGATTGTTGGGGGCAATACACTGATTCTGTAAAAAAAAAAAACTGCTTAGAGAAGGCTGTAAAGCACTGTGAAGCGGTATATAAGTCTAAGTGCTATTGCTATTCTGTAATTGTGAACTGTTCACTACAGTGCAATTCTATATCCAGACAGCTGAAGTGAAACCTGAACGTACTAGAACTGATTTCTGAGCAACTGTACAAGGTTTACTTGCAACAAACATGTCACTGCATGGCACATTGCACAAAAGCTTGTTAGAACATTTGAAGGGAAGAAGTGGGTTAGAGTTAAAAAATATATGACTCATAAGTAGGAGAAACAGATGCACAATACCAAAACCCAAATTTGCTACTCCATAGTAGGCATCTAATATCTTTTGTTCAAGTGCCAAGATTTCAATGATGTTTGCTAAAGGAAGAACTATTCTTCCATGATAGAAATAACCATTCTGGTAACTGCACCAACTGTGACATTGTCAAACGAAGGCTTGTTTGAGATACAAGATCAAGGTACACAAAATCAGAGGTATTAAATTGGAATAAAAGCACACTGGAAAAGTTCTTAACAAGGTTCCTTTCAGATCACATCATTTAGATACAAAGCCAACCACAATTTTAGATCAATCAAACGTTCATGGCAGTGATTTGTGTTATCATGCTGAATCCCATTATAATAGGGAAGAATAGTAATCTATTTCAGTTTTCAACAAACACTTTATATAAAGTAGTAATATTATTTAAGCCAGTTCCTATCCATTCAATACATGTCCCTGATGAAATTGATGCCAATCTCTTTTTACTGGAAAAATGCTCATTTTAATTTCATTGTTAAGTAAAATGGGCAAAATAATCACCTTTTAAAGACATATTTTTAAGGAGAATGTGTTCTGCACCTAAATAAACCAATGGAATTTTTTTAAAAAGCTAGTTGGTTGCTCTAGCATTTATTTAGAACAAGGTGAGCAAAAGAAGACAGAGAATGAAGAGGAAGTTACAGTCACTTGGTTGTGAAGAGCAGATGAAATACTTGCTGTTGGAATGAAGTTGTGGAATGCTGCTTAGCAGGGTGTGGTTAGCTCACATCACGGTAGTATGATGAAGAAACCTCTTAGGGTTTCCTTTGTATCAGCTTCCAACTACCTCTCCAGATGCTTTTTCAAACTTTGAACTGTAAAATGGAATATGCTGTGTATCCCATCAAATCCTAAAACTTTATCATGTTTGGAGACCTATCAAACAATCCTCTTGGTTTCCCCCAACCACCAGGAAATGATTGTATTTATTAGATTTCTGACAGCTGAATTAGCAGTATTGAAATACCTGAATTATTTCTGTATAATTAGCTTTTAATGGCAACAGTATTCTATGCCAACACAATACATCAGACTCATTCACTAGTTTTAAACAGATACAAAACTTCCCTTTTTAAACCAATTGTGCAGTTTTCACAATAAAACGTAAGACTTAATTTGAAAGTCAAGAATGTTTGAGTCTTAGTGGAATTCATATATAATTACGTACATAATTAAGAAAATGTTTTCAGTATGGACACCATCTCTTTTATACTTGTCATCAAATTGCTTTACTCCAATCTTGAGAGCTCTGGAAACTGCTGTTTAAGAAATGATAGGGGCCAAATATCTTCATTGAAGAATTTTAAGTACTTATTTCAAATTATAATTTCTCAGGATTGTTGGAGAACAGCCATGAGAATTAATTCAGAATAAAATTCCTTTAGGTTTATAACAGAGATTATTGTAGAAGACAATAGCCAGCTGATGTAACATCACACATCACCTCCCTTGATAAAATATATTTAAGATTGAAGCACATTGTCAATAAATTAAATTTAAAAAAAAACTGATTTCAATAAGTTATGCAGATCTTTGAGACTGAATATTATGCATACTGAATATATCAGTTTGAAAAGTAAGTAAAGTAAGTAAGAAAAAATGGAAACGAGCACATTACATTTTTGAACACTAGCATAGCCAGCTCACTGCCATTATCATATAAGTTGTCCAAACATGAAATAAATGCACTGATGAAATGTTATTTTGCAATTTAGTTTATACTATTTACTTGAAGGAGTAGCACAAAACCTTAACTTGATATAATACAGATCATGTTCAAATTAGACAGAGTGCATATAATTTTGGATGAAATGGTTCTAAATGGTTGCATTGCAGAAACCAACAAAACCAGAATTCTTGCACCTCTTTTGGTTCTTGATAAAATGGCAGAAACCTAGAAGAAACAAGCCAGAAAATAATATTGTACGTATTTGAAAATATTCTTCAAATAAAAAGGACAGTTGTTGATTTTTTTGCCAAATTGTGAATAATTGTTTTCAAGCTAAAAGATGACTAAGCGAATGTTTAGCTCTCATCACCTTTCTGTAAAATTTCATTTTTTTACTACCATGCCAAATGTTTTTGAAGTTTGGAATCTGCTTAAGGAATTAATTAATCTTTATATATAAATATGGATGTGTGTGTCTTTATTGATCATTTATCTTGCCACAATCAAAAGCAGCTTGGTGACTTGCAGCATAAAAACCCCCCAATAAAAATTGAAAATATAAATTTCGATAAAAACAATAAAAACATATATTGCAAATAGCATCTGGCACCAGCCCATAAACTACCTCCAGGAAATCTGTTTTTAAGAGCTTCTGGAATGTGATTGAAGTCTTGGGGGCCAGACATACTTGCTGCAGGAGACCACTCTTCAGACTGGCCTGAAGTCAGACCTCCTCAAAATGAGAGACAATCATCCACTTCACAAAGAGGTTGGGCAAATTCAATGGAGAGAGATCCTGAAGGTAGCCCAGCACTAAGCCACGAAGAGCTTTATAGTTTAAAACAGGACTTGGCATTGCCAGCAAAATAGGTGTAATACATGACCACCAGCAAGCACCAAGGCTAGTGCATTTTGCATCGACGCCTCCAGTGATCTTTAAAATTGGCCCCATGTAGAACACTTTGCAGTAGTAGTCTATGCACATGATGATGAGGTCATAAACCAACACAACTGCTGGTCAAAGACAAGTCATAAATGCTGCACTGGCAGGAGCTGTGCAAAGTCCACCCAGGCCATAGCTTTTATTTGCTGATCCAGCAGGAGCCTTGAGACCAGGAGGACACCCAAGTTGAGAACCTGTTCCTTCAGTGGCAGAAACAATACATGGAGGACAGAGGAACCTTGATGTACACAGAATAGGTCTGCTTCAGTAGCATTCAATTCAAGCCTTCTCTCTTCCAACCCAATCCTAAATTTCCAGGCTTTGGGACAAGCTATTGACAGCAACTCTAGTGGGGCTTGGGGTTGTGATGAGCAATTTCCAGATAAGTTCTCCCAATGGCTTCATATAGCTAGTAAGTAATGGAGGAAAGACCTGTATTCTGCAAAGGAGCATCCAATCCTACTCTCCAGTCATCACTGATTGGAACTGGCTTATGAGAAAAGAATGAAACCACTGTAAAACAGTGTCCTCATTCTTCAACCCCAGCATCTAGTCCAGAGGTGTCAAACTCGCAGTGTCACGCCATCACATGATGAATCACAAATTTTTTTGCCTTTGCTAAACTGGGGGTGGGCATGGCCAGCATGTGATGCATCCAGCCTGTGGGCCATGAGTTTGACACCCCTGATCTAGTCCATTGGGAAAGTCATTGAGAGATTTAAAGACTAGGATGTGTGTACTACCCTTATCCAGGCCTCAATATCGGTTGCTGACCAGTTATCAGTGTTGTCACTGTTCGAAACCCAGGACTGAAACCTGGTGACTGAATATACTTTCAGTAGCAGTTGTTCCAGAACTACTATCTCTATAATTTTGTCATTCTGCCATATATGTGATAGTTGTCCAAAACCTTGGAATCCATAAAAATCTGGTGTCTTTTGGAAGAATGGAACTAAATAAAAGATGCAAAATAATTAGCTGATAAAGGGGAACTACTCGACTCTTCTAATGTTTGGCTGAGCTTTTTTTTTCCTGTCAAGTGAATATAATTTAGTCATAAACACTGGAAAGACATGTGGACTCTTGACTTTTCCAATCATATTTTAGGACCCAGGAAAATGATTTGCTGTAATAGAAAGTAGACAGGTAATTCTTGCAGTGGAAGAACTTAAGAGGGTCCCCAAATGCCTGTTATCTGGACCACTGCTTTTTTATTTGTTCTGAAAGGTGAAGAGCAAAGTAGCTCAATCTACTGATAACACAAATTTTTAATTTTCTTAGTATAACATAAGGTAGCAAAAAAAATCTTTAAAGGATGGTTTCAAATTCTGGAATAAATATTGAAATTGGAGGTAAGCAAAGATAAAAGGATCTGTTTGGGGACAAAAAAACTAACATTACAAAAAATTGAGAATATACAAATTGTAGTGACTGAATAGAAAAGATGGATATAGTTTGATTTATTAACTCAGCTTACAATTGTGAAAAAGGAAACATTTTGTTGGGATAAAATCCTACGTATTATCCTGGTCAAATTTCAAAAAGTTAAGAAAAGGACAAGAGCTGTTGAGCAGCTGAAATGATTATTTATATTTTGGGCTTTTTAGTTCAAAAGCACTGGTTGTAATGAAAATGCATACAAGTTCTTTCATCATCTGCGTTAGGGGCCACTTTATACAGAAAAAAAATCCCATCAAAGTATTAAGCAATACTTTAGCTGTACTGACTAAAATAGTACAGAAACAAAAAATTATGTTAGTTTTTGAATGAATTGAATAATGCTCATATTTCTCATTTAAGATAACATAATAACAATAGCTTTTAGATTTATATACCCACTCCATAATGCCTTACAGCATTTTCTGAGCAGTTTACAATGTCAGCATCTTGGCCCCAACAACCTGGATCCTCATTTTACCGATCTTGGATGGAAGGCTAAATCAACCTTGAGCCCCATCAGGATTGAACTCCAGGCTGTAGGCAGTTAGCCTGCAATACTGCATTTTAACCACTGTGTCACAGGGCTCCTGTTGTTAGTACCACTTTATAATCTTGGTAAGACCACACTTGGAATATTGCATTCAATTTTGGTCACCACGATATATAAAAAAAGTTGAGACTCTAAAAAGAGTGCAGAGAAGAGCAACAAAGATGATTAGGGGACTGGAGGCTAAAACATATGAAGAATGGTTGCAGGAATTGGCTATGTCTAGTTTAATGAAAGAAGTGACACGATAGCATTTTCCAATATCTAACGGGCTGCCACAAAGGAGAGGTAATCAACCTATTCTCCAAAGCACCTGAAGGCAGGACAAGCAATGGATGGAAACTGATCAAGGAGAGAACCATCCTAGAATTAAGAAGAAATTAACTGACAGAACAATTAATCAGTGGTACAACTTTCCTCCAGAAGGTGTGGGTGTTCTGACACTGGAGGTTTATAAGAAGAGAACTGACAACCATGTGTCCAAAATGGCTTTCCTGCTTGAGCAGGGGGGTTGGGCTAGAGACCTCCAAGGTTCCTTCCAACTTTATTATTCTGTTATTCCATTAAGTTTTGAATGTACTGGAGGAACTAGTAAAATACTAACCAAAGACTTTTGTACGCTGCAAACATTTTAATGATTATTGTTGAGCATACACAATGAAAATCTTTTTAAACTTCAAACTGCAACAAGTTAAATAAATGTTTTTAATATACAAAGGAAATACAACATAAAAGTAAAACTTGCTTTAAGTGTGCCTTGCACCAGTAACCAGTGTCTTTTAAAAGCTTTATTGTTGAGTTACACGCGCACACACACATACACACATGAACACACATTTGAGGATTTGGATCTTTATAGCGGGGTATTCAGAAATCAAAATATATTCCCACTTGAAATAATAATAAACGGTTGTGCATGATTATATGCAAATACCCTACCCCAACACTAGAATACTCCAACAGTGCAGGCACCATTAAAGAAAGGAAAGAAAGCTTGAGATGCCCATTGACTAAGTTAAGGAAGCAATTTTCTGATCATTTAGCTTAAAGCTAGCAAAAACAAGGATCAATGATGGAACTGTAGTGTACAGGGTATTAAACGGTAGACTTTACACAAATGCACTGTTATAAATCTTGAATCAGTAAACACTGGAAATCTGCAGATCTGCTCTTTGGAACAGTCAAACATTGCTTCAGCTTCTGGTTGCACAAGCCCTTGGAAGCATCACACACTGTTCTTGCCTTTTTCTTGCTGGCTGTGTAATTCATTGGGATTTTTTTGACATTAGCAGCTAACAAAAGTATTCCATGTGTTTCCAAAGCCTCATGGATAGGGGAAAAAGGCAAGTCTCGTTTGAGTACAGCATGGAAATTGTATTTTCTGCACAACAACACAGGAGGCTTCACTAGGTATGAATGCAAAACCAGTTTGAAATATTCCATTTCAGAACATCAGCTCAGTTGAGATGAAAGCCTTTCTCCATGGTAGCAGCTAGGAGGCGTTCTCGCATAATCTCTTCAGAGGAATACTCGGGCAATTTAAGATAATGCACACAGGTATTCACAGATGGGTAACTTGCATCTGTAGCATCAACCTGTGAATAAATATCCATAAAAAGAGAACAGAGACTATAGCGTATACTTCCATTTCACTTTAAACATTTACCAACTTGGCAAGCATCAGGTCCCTAGTTAGTATTTCAGAAATTTGGGAATTAGAGTCCCACATTTGGAAGGCATCCAACTGGAGAAGCTTCCTTTAGATTTTACTAGTTTTAGTTAATGGTAAAATGATGATGATGATGTTAATTTCCCATGCATAATGGCCAAATCATTATGAAATGGTATCTGCCACAAGCCAGGCAAAAGCAGATAACTGAATGAGATAACTCAAAGACAATGTCTTATAAGAATACAACTAGACGCAGAATGCACAAACAAATTGTAAGATGTTCCTACCTTGCGTACAACAGTGAGACGGGGATGTAGGTTAGCCAATCCTCCTGGGGGAAGTGTTGAACAACCAGTTGTGAATTGGAGGAATGCTTTTCTTTCATCTGAAGACATGCCACATAAAACTCTTACGAATCTCAGGAACCCAGGGCTAAAATAAAATACCATCAAAGTAAATAGGTAAATACTAAATTTAAAAACTTATACAGATCCATTAAAAAAAAGGATCAAGGACCCTAAAAACCACAGCTGAGTCCTGTAAGTAACTGGCCTCATGCCAATTTTAAAAGTGACAAGCAGCACCTTGATGTCAATGTTCCAAGTAATGCACCCATAAAAAAACAAAACTCTGAAGCAGGCGAGTTCCTCAAAGAACAGTTCATTGGATACATCATCTTGGCACATACTGAATTATATCCAGAAGTCATTGAAAGCCAATACAGTTCACATAACTAGTGTTACAAAGGTGCACCATGGAATACCTTCTATTGTACAGGCTGCTTCCAAATGATGATATTAAAATTATATCTGCTTTTTATTTAATAATGTATTAAATGTGTACATCACCTGACTTCCAATGACTCCGAGTGGCTCAAAGTAATTACCACAAAATCAATAAAAGACAGCAAGTGTTATGTATCACTTTCTCATGATAAAGGTCTGGATAAAAACCCAAATCTTCAGTACTCTTCTGAACAACATAATAGTGGGGGACATCCAGAACTTGGGAGGGGGAGGAACCCTGTTCCAGAGGTGAGGGAATGCTATAAAGGATACATGATTCTGGGGTCCTGACAGATGACAGACACTATTTAAGTGAAGGAACTTGGAGTGTGCCAACTGTTGGGCACAGACTATGGGAGACAGGTGACCCCTCAAGTAACTAGATCCCATAATGTTTTTAGGTAACAACCAGCCCATTGAATCACACCGGAAGCAAACTGGCAATCAGTGCAGCTTGCAAAACAAAGGCATTACCAGTAGTCTTTGGTTAACAGTAATTAAGATTGGAATCTCCATCTCTAAGCAATTTGGTTGTAAACCACAATGTCATATGACCACATCACTTACTAACTGCAATTCCAGTTTCTTTGTTAAGCAAGGAGCACAGGTCATTAATAAGGACCTCCTCACAACTTCCTGTCAGCTTCCAAAGACAATAGGAAAGCCTGCAGGGAATTACAAATCCCAGACAGCTCGCAAACAAGCTGGTAGGTGGATAAGCGGCTAGACATGGTGTGGTGCCAAAGCAGGTGGGCCCAGGGAATTGGGGGGGACATATGGGAGTGAGTGCCATGCAAGGGCAGACAGGCCAGAGTGGCTACTGCTGCTGGAGATGGGTACACAGATGGAAGCCAAAGGCAGGGCAGATCAATGTGCTCTGGAGTATGAGACACTATAGTAGGTGTGGAGGGTGCTTTGGCCATGCAGAAGGAAAAGCCGCAGGAGTGGGAGCAATTTGCAGGACTGACTTGCAACCTTCCCTGCTGGCTTGCCCATTGATTTTGTTTGTGAGGAACTGCAGGGAAAGTTGCAAAAGATGATTTTGTGATTTCCCAGAACACTGCAAACATGCTAAGTGTGAGCTGTTTGCCAGATGTCCAGATCATGGTCATGGGACTGCAGGGGTGCTAACAGCCTGACTTCAAGGACAGGTTGCAGGTACCACTAATTCAGCACCATTTTAATTTCAAATAGTTGTAGAATGAGTGGTTGCTAACCAAGAACTACTTGAGCATGCCCATCATTGCTTGCTTCGCTGCATGTTAGACCAGTTGAAGCTTCTGATTGATCTTTAAGGGCAGCACCATGTAGAGCATATTGTAGTACTGTAGTAAAGTCACAAGGAGACTAGGGCATGAACGGCAGTCTGATTTAGGTAAGGGTGCAGATGGTACGTCAGGTACAAAGGTCTTGCTGGCAAAAGTTAACACCTGATTTTCAAACGGGAGCTGGAAGGCTCCCAAATTTTGCATCAACCTTAAAGGAAGAAGTGTTACCCTTCCAAGTTCAAAGATGGAATATCCCAGATCTGAGTGGCCCAAATAACTATACTTGGTATTGAAAAAACTGATTTGGATATGATTTGGATGTTTCCACCCCATCTGGAAGTATGTTGGGCTGAGAATGAACAATTAACTCAAAGCCACACTGCTGATTTTTATTCCTATGGGAGGATTAGAAGTCAAGGTCTCCCAGTTTCTAGTTCAGCATCACCACAACCAACTGTCTCTCTGATCTACAATAATTTCCAGAATCTCATAGTATTAATACTCCATCCAACATGGGAAGCTAAATATATGCATGCCTGCTTTGATTATCCACAGGGAGATAGTGTTGTATTCTGAATTGAAGGATTCTATTTAATTATTCTTACAGACTATTAGATTTCAACAACATTGGAAGATTTCCAATGTAAAACAATCTATGATAAAAAGAACTACAATATTGCCAACATTTACTGAAAGCAAACAAGACCTATCAAAATATGATATTTACTGCCTTCATATGGTGTCACAAGCCACTGAGAGATCAAGAACCACAATCTGCATCTCTGCCAAAGGAAATTCCTATACAGCTTCCTAAACAGGCAGGTGGGCATGAAACAAACCAACCATGAGTGATAGGGCTCAAACTGCAGAACTTCCTATCTATTTTGAAGGGAACCAACAAGCTGAAATGTATTCAAAGTAATATTGAAAAAAAAATCTCTACACCAGTCAACTCATCAAATTTCATCTATATAGGCAAGACATGATCAAATTTAAACAACCTTTTCAGCAAAATATTGCAAGGCAACTTGCAGCAGCCCACAAGGAGACCTCTCAAAAGAGCAATTAACGCAGACTCTGTCAATGTAACGATGGAGAAATATGAATGCTGTGCCACCTTTATTGCTGTAACATAAATTCAAATGTGAGCTCTTAAGTGTTCAAGTCAAGTTCCATTCTTCCTTCCTGGCACTCCAGGCATGTTTTCTCTCACTTGATTTCCTAGATAAATTAAGGACCTCCCTAGGAGCAGCAAATAGGGGGATGGATCGGGGAAATCCTGTCAAATGTGTTGGCTGTCTCGGTGTTCCATTAGCCTGATACAACTATCTACCATATTGCTGGGAAAATCCCAAAGCGCATACCAGAATTCATCTGGATACATGACACCCAAGGCAAACCACCTTAATCAGTCTTCCCAGTGTGCAGAGGTTCTTTACAATAAGCCACATTCCGAGCAGAGACTGGTCTGACTGTAGCAAAAGACTCATTACTATGTTGTACAACTACAGATCATATACCAACAGCTTTGAGATAAAAGACCAGATCCGATATAGGATTTGTATTAGGCTAGAGATGATGTTATTGATGATTTAGTCAAATTTGTTGTAATCACCAATCCCAAAGGACTAGCAAGCTTATTGCTGACATGAATTCTTTTCCACTAGGGCATAGAGGATGAAATCTCCAAGCATCAATATCAAGCAGGATTCCAAACCAGACTGACAATAAGATCAAATTTCTCTGGAAGAAACTCAGTCATATGAGTGGAATATGAACAGGATCCTTAACTGGTCCCTATACCGTATACCAACATTGCACTACCTCAGAAACAAGAGCCCTGGACACCACCGTTTTTTCCTGGAGTGTTATTATCACTCCTACTTTCCTGTTATTGTTCTCACTAGCAGTGAAAGACCTGAAACTTGGGAGGTCAGATTTCTGATCAATTTAGAAAGCAAGAGACAGCTGAGCTGAAGCACCACTGGTAACACTTTCTTTGAGATCTACAATGCAGTAATAGAAAGGGGTTATTTGGATTGTCAAATCCAAAACTATACAACAAGGAGAGGTCAACTTCTATGAGAAGTTTCACATCTATCTCTCTTTACCACCGAGATATATTTTTCCTAATATTTTGTCAGAATCTGCATTTCTATAAAGCTAAGACCACGTTTTGGTATCTTGCAGTCTGGTATGCGAAAGGAGTTCATATCCTTTCAGGTACTTAAAAAGGGTGCTACTATATAGCTTGCTTATCTTTTCTCAAAGCTAAATATACCTACTTTCCTCAGTCTTTCCTAAGACTCAGTTTCCAGTCTCTGAATAATCCTTGATACTATTTGTTGCACCTGTTACAGTTTGTCTGAATCTTTCTTATGGTTTGATATTTAGAACTAGACATAGTATTTAAGGTATAATTTGATCCAGTATACTGTTTTTAATGTTGTTTAACTGGAATTAATTTATTAACAAAGCTCTGAATTTACTACAGATCACATAGCCACAGATCTTAATACTATAACATTATGGATTATAGGATTCACATTTCTTTTAATGCTATATTCCCCATTTTAAGGTACACATTTTGTTTTTTCCTACCTAAAAATATAGTGTTATTTTGCAGTATTATTTTTAACTCATTTCGTTACCTAACAGGTTTTCTATTTTGGAAGTCATTTGTTTTATCTCCTAATCAAGAATTAAAGCAATGAAGGGTCCTTGTTGTTCTCTGAACATGGTTGGGATTTTTTTTCTGACATTTCATTACCTTAACTAGGTAACATCAACAGTGCTAGTAAAGAATGTGGTATGCTTTCAATTTATAGTCCAGTGGCTTACCCTGTCAATGTTGGTGGGAGTGGTCTTGGCAGTTCTTTGCTTGGGCTATTTTCTGTTCACAATATCCCAATCAAGGAACTGCCAAACAAGCTAACAGTACCCCATTCCTTACTAGCACTGATGACGTTTACCTAGTTTGGGTAATGGAACGTCCAAACAATCAAGCTCAGAGGGTATCAAGGACTCCTATTTCAATCCTGAACTACAAATACTCTCCTTTATAGGTAATTAAAACATTTTAAAACATTAAAAAATTCGTAATAATTTTACATAATGTACTCCTCCCTTCCTAGTTTCTTCAATTACTTTTAGGATTTAGAAATATTTAGGACAAAATTTGCATGTTGTTAAAATTCTCCAAGATCATTTCACATAGCAAAGCAAATTAAAAGTCAGAGATTAAACCTTTCGATACCTTTGAACGTTGATGGATTAGGTAAAGGAAGGCTTCTTAGGGCTCTGTCTATAGAAGGCAAACTTACAATGAAATTGTAAAAAAAAACCTTCAATCACATGAGATAATATCCACTGCTTAAAATATAGTATATATAATTTCTTAAAAGTTATAAATCTATTACTGTGATGGGAAATTCCTTGTAAGGTAAAAATATGAAGGTGTAAGAAGCAAAATTTCACAGTTGTAATGGTTCTTAATTCCTTTCTTCTTTTCTTCCTCCAAACCATTATCCTTTATAACCAAATCTTAAAATAAATACAAATATGCTATTATTCAATGAAGTACCTGTCTCGAGTGTAACCAAGTTTAGGTTCTGTGTAGTTGATTATATCTTCAGCTGCCCAAGATGGTGATTGATTACCACAAAGAATCATCTGAACTTCTTCATGGCTAAAGGAACTTAGCTTTTCCATTGGAAAGACTCGGTTGAAACCATCTTTATAGAAAAAAAACCAGGGCAAAAGTGAGCATGCTTGAAGAAGTTATCAGAACAACTAGTCTTATTTCTGTTACTGTAATATCCTCCTTGTCTGAAATTCTCTCTCTGTCTCCTTTAAAAACCAGTATACAAACCAATTCAGCAAAACTTTAGAAGACCTAGGAATATTTTTAAAAGTTGTTTTTCCTAGTACATTAAGGTAAACTTCCTTATGAGAGCTGCCTTTGGTGAGATGAATGGCACATAAGCTAAATAAATAAATATTAGTTAGGATTTGACTCTCCATGTATTGAAGACTCCAAATATCCCTAGTCACTGATCATTCTGCAATTACCTGAGTCCAAAATCATCTGGTACCTACTAATTTTAACTGAAAAGAAAATCCTCCCACTACTTTATTTAGAAACCGTGACTTAAAAGCAATACCTCTTTTCTCGCCAAGGTCCCCATCTCTTTTTTAAGTAAGAGATTTATGTTCTTATTTGTCAGTAATAAACAATTACATACCTCGGAAAGCATCCATTTGTTTCTGTATGCCAGTGTGCATGCAGAAGTCAAACATCAAATCCACATATTCTTCTGCATTATCCATAGTTACCAACTACAATGAAATTGTCAATGGACAAAAGAAACTCATGTTACATTACAGAAGATTTTTTTAAATAAATTAATATTGGTCTTTACTAGTGTACAATTGTTTGTGAAATATTTGTAGTTTTTATAAATAGCTGTTCCAAATACAGGTTTTTAGAATATATTTAATAAAACTTCTAATTGGAACAATCCTAAAGGACTCAAGGCACTGAAAACTTCAAAATATTTAAATTTCATATTATATAGCCAACCACTTCTTGTTCTGTGCTATATTTGTGCCTCCCTGAATGCAGGGCAAAGACATGAAATTGTCATTTTAAACCAGCTTTCAAAAACACAAAAGAATTTCAACTACACAGGGAGAGGTACTATAAAGAAGTCCTGTTATTTAATCTATATTAAGGATATCAAACTGGCGGCCCGTGTCATGCAGCTCCACAAAGCCAACCCCCAGCTCCACAAAGAGAAAAAATGTTGCAAAATGTCACATGACGGCAACATGACACTGCAAGTTTGACACCCGTGACCTATATCACATGGACCTTTGGGGGGGATGCTCAAAGTATTGACCCTCTAGATCAGACACGGGCAAACTACTGCCCGTGGGCCACATCCGGCCCATTGGGCTTTTTAATCCGGCCCGCCGAACTAGTTACTAGCAGGAACCAGCCCAATGAAAAG
>JAEANM010007256.1:0-17889 GCA_017656035.1 Myanophis thanlyinensis
TAAAACAAATGGAAATTGTAGCATCACAATTAAAAATTTGCTGTAAATTTACTGTTATATAGTATTAGTACTTGAACTTTTAGCAGAATCTTTTTAGTGTACCATATAACATTAGCATAATATATTTGAACTAGCTTCTTTTATCTATGCTTTAAGCATTAAGCTGAAGTCTCACTAACAATCATTAATCCAAAATAAGAATGCCTAAACTTGCAATGAAATTCTATGCATATTTCTAAATCATATTAACTTTGATTTTTGTTTTTCTGGAGACGAATGTACACCATTTCAATTGACAACTGTTCATTTGCCAGTTTTAATAAGACTTTTTAAAGTTTGATATGCAAATAAAACCGGTAGTTTTGATGAAATTCTTGTAATAAAATACTTTAATAATGTAAGAAATAAACTAAAGTCTAATCCAAATATTTGGTAATAATTGTGGATTTGCCTTTATTATTTACAACTGGGTTTTTTTGTTCAGATTTTTCCTACTGTTAGTTTTAGAAGACAAATACATAAACCACTGTTCAATTTGTTAAACAGATTTCAAAAAACTTTTAAATCCCTGAATTTGGGTTTTTATTCATATGTAATTTTTGTTTCACACTGAGTTTTCTAGATTCATTAATAATATACTTTGCACTCCATATATTACTCTGTTCCAAGCACTTTAACTAAAGTCCTCTAAGCTGTATTAATTGTAAATGAATTCTGATTTGCTAATATTGTACCTGCAAGTATAGGCCAGTTAGTGTCTTCCAAAAACAGCTCCTATATCTGGCTACAGTTGTTGGGCCATGAATTCAAAACATCTGGACAGCATCTGCTTGATCGTCTTGGTTTAGAATGACTTTGCAATGCATTCTTTTAAATTATGGTCTAATATTTCACTTCATAAGTATGTACATCTATCAGAGTGGGCCTAAACATTTATTCTGTCATGTTTGCTAATCTCTTAAGAATTGCTGTGATGCAATTTTAAGGTTCCTGCACTTCTTCATACACTGAAATAATTTATTCTGCAATAAATATTTATTTATATAGTTACAATAAGTTAGTGAAATAGAATTTACTATATAATCATATTTATATAAATAATTTTACAATTGTAAAGTAATTAGCAGTTGTTGGGGGGAATAAATGTTTATAATTCATAAAATGACTGTTGCTTCCCAATGTGGAATTCAACTTTTATAAATAGTAGAAAGAACTTTATACTTTGTATAATTTTCAGTAAATCAGTTGATACTACAAGGAATTCATGTCTTGTTTGAAAGTTTTTGATATTGATAGCTGAATGAATATTATAAAACAAATGCTAAAAATCTTTAAATGCAATCTTACAAGTTTTTAAAAAAACTTTCAATCTAGCAAACACCACTGGACAGTTTTTGTTGGCTATCAAACATTTTGGAAATTTTGCCACTTTATATTATGTTCTAATATAAAGCATAACAACACATGGAGTAATTTTATAAAGTAAGATAAGATGCTTTTGTTAAAAATGACAAAATATTTGCCAAATGTAAATAGTACATCTGTTTAACAGACCGTTTTCCAAAATGTAAATAAAATTTTCAGGAAATCAGCTTTACAAATGCTATGAAATATAGAGATTGATTAATCAAATCTGTAAATTATTAAGCAGTAAGCAAATCATACAAGCCTGACAAGTGATGGTATTTGTCAGAATTCAAGAGACAGGTTTTGCAGTGCTCATCTCTAAAACTAAAAGCAATTTGTTCTGATTGTTTCCAACTTCCTTTGGTGATATGATGTTAAGAAGTAGCCATTTGTGTTAGTTTTGGAGCTTTGAACAAGATCAGTTCAAGTTTTTGACTCCCCCCAAAACCTGACATTAAACGAAAGACAAAATGGAGGGAGAACTGATTTTCAATCTTTCAGAAATCAAAATAACATAAACACAAATATTAGAGAAGGAAAATAGGAACTTTCACTTTATGGTAAGTATTTAGGGAAAATATGTCAATAAAGATTCTCAGTCATCCACCTAGCATTATCTGGAAGTTGAGTCATGGCAATTGGACTGCTTCTTTTCTTTCTTGGTTTGAAACGTTTCGTGCTTATCCAGGTAGCTTCTTTAGGAAAAGATAAACAGTTGCCAAATTAGCCAGCGGAGGTTAAAATTGGTGCTTTGGCATCTGTTAAGATGCTTTTATCTTATTATCATAAACACCTATTTTGGATATACAAGTGCTTATGAAATTTGGTAAAGGTTAGATATCTACAGCTGTTGGTAGAATATAAAGCATTAGAATGAATTTCCTCAAATTATTATTTCAGTGTTTATTTAGAGAACTGGACAGTCTTCTAGCACATATTAATGAGATACAGCTAAATTCAGTTAAAGGCCAGTACTACACCAGATGAGCGCAATCAAAAGCACACTAAAGACGTCTTCTCAAATGGGGATGAAACATTTACAACCAAATCACCAAGCTCGGAGTTCAAAGCAACAATACAGCTAAATAATGTTTTGTTAAAACATTTAGGTTTAGATTCATAGATATTATATTTTACTGTTGAAATAATAATAATAATAGCATATCCATTATGCTTGAATGTCTAACATGATTATTTCATCCAGACTACTTCAGATGCAGTGCCATTTTCTATTATTTCAGGGAAATATCTGGATAGAAATTTGTTCTTTGCATATGGACTACTAAATGGAAATCTCTTAAATCAAGGTTCCTTATACCTGAAATCAGATGAAAGGCCTAAGTATTTCAACTTTATGTACTTACTTAGGTGACAAGTGAAGCTTGCAGGCATGATGTGATCCCCTTCTCTTCCACTAGCATTTTGTCTGTTATGTAGGAGATATTATATGGCCTTTAATGGTAGCAGGCAGTGTACCACCATTGTATATGAATTTGTCTACCCTCATGATCATTATTTTACTATTATATGAAAAAAGGCTTTCTTGTATCGATCCTAGTTTCAGTGAATGCCCCAGGTTCTAATGTTGGGTATAATAAACATTTAATAATAGATTGACTATATTAGTAATGTGAAGCTTATTTATTTCAATTATTATTTTGGAATGCAAACCCTATCAATAGCAGTGCAAAAATAAGAAATTATAAATATAAAAACAACAATAATTGGAACCTTCTGTCTACAAGGATCTTTTGACACAGCAGATGGTAGAAATGATATTGTGGGGGCCAGGAACAATCTAACTGATTATAACATGACCTTCATGTGCTTGCTTTTCTCTTTCTTTTCTGGGATTTCTTTCTGATAAAGATTTTGAATGTTATTTATTCGCTAGATTTATATTCTGTATTTTGTTCAGAAACTCAAGACAATGTACCTAGTGTTTCTTCCTCTATTTTTCTTAAAACCAACTGGTGAAGAAGGTCAGGCTGAAAGAGTGACTGGTCCAGAGTTATCCTGTGAGTTACTGTGACTGAGGATAGATTTGAACCAGAGTTTCCACAGTATCCCTCCAACATTTGAACTACTATATTCTTTTGGATAGCTATTGTATAATAGATTGGTATATCTATATCCTTAATTGCAGAGAGTAGCATCTGTGATAGTGGTTAAGGTGCTGGATTAGCAGTAGGGAGGCTATAGAAATTTAGGAATTTTATTTTTCAGAGAAGGCTTGTAAACTGAATTACTTTCAATATATGTAAAATAAGGAAAACTTTTTATTTTTGAATAATTCTCTCCTATGAATTTTGAGTTAATTTGATTCTTTCTTTGCACAATATCTCAAAGTATCTCAGTAGTAGGCATAGGTTTAGGGGGCAACTTCTTTAGGGGGAAACTTCTAACAAAGTACTTTCTTTGTGCTGAATGAATTTGGGTGTATTTGAATATATGTCCATTGTTTATAATGTAAAATTCATCATTCACAATCTTAAGTATAGGAAAAAATAGAATATAACATTGAAGAATTATATTTCAAAGTTTATTTCATGTTCTCTAATTATAGCATAAAGTCTGATTCAATTACAACTCCTGTTATCTTCACAAAAGTATGTAGTTTCCTTGGCAAATTTGGTTTTTCATCACCTTCTTTGTGCTTTTTTAAATATAATCTAATTTACAAACCTGGTATTTCCTGGTGGTTTATCACTTAGATTCCAATATTAGTTAGCTTTTGAGCCTATATGTAGCTGAGCATTTTTTTCCATCATGCATGCTTAAATGTTAGAGCGTTTAACACTTCCTAATCCAAGTGATTGATGTTCTTCTGATCTAGCACATTTATTGAATGAAGAATTTGTGAAATTTTTTTCCTACTTTTTTGAGGAGATGATTTTTTCTTTTAAAGGTCAGATTCAAAGTAGGAGGATAATTTGGGGGGCTATCTGACTTTACCTTTGGATTTCTAGACTGTATCTCTTGCTAGGACGATTTTTATTAGCTTTTGTTTGTATGCCTGTTGCACCCTCTTCTGGGCAGTTATGATTTTGTCTCACATACGCCTTTGTAATTTTAAGATTAAATATTATGATATATATATAGAGAGAGAGAATAAAAATATCTAGAAAGCCACGTTTGATCCAAAACAAATTATTGTTAATGATATCAACATTAAAACCTCAAACTTCCTCACTAACAACCAATTGAATTTTGTATAGATCTGCCTAGTCTGGAATCTTGTTCCCACAGTGATTATCCAAATGTCACTGTGAAATTCATATGTAACAAGGGTAATAAGTATCTTTATATTTTCTAGACAAGAGTGACATGAGAAATAGGCTGCTTGTGTTTATAGAGATATTTGTAACAACTGGTTATTTTATAAATTATGTATTTTTTAATCATCCAGTGTCTTACGATACGTTGATGAATTCTACAGGCTAGCAATTATGTTTGCGAAGAACAATTTTTTAAGGGGGTGATCCTTGATATTCTCTGAGCTCGGTTGCTTTTTTGCAAACATTTCATTACCCAAACTAGGGAATATCTTCAGTGCTAGTAGGGAATGGGATTTGCTTTCATTTTATATTTTAATGGCTTGCCCTGTCAGTGTTGGTGAGAGTGGTCCAGGTGGTTCTTTGGTTAGGCTGTTTACTGTTTGCTTGTTTGGCAGTTCCTTGATTAGGTTATTGTTTACTTCTTAATTGTTGGTGTGATGTTAATCTCTGCTCATCTCTCTGCTCATCTCGGTACTGAATGCTGGAGGGGAGATGTTTTGGAACTGCCAAACAAGCTAACAGTGAATAGCCCAACCAAAAAACCATCAAGACCATTCCCACCAACATGGACAGGATAGTCATTAGAATATAAAATGGGAGCAAACCCCACTCCCTACAAGCTCATATGATGTTTGGGTAATGTCTTCAGGAAAACAAGGAGGCTCACGGAACACTAAGGATCCCTCATATCAACCCTGACCTACAACCTACAAACTCTATTGATAATTTCTGTCATTTGTGAATCTGGTAATTAAACAATTGATGCTAATTGATATGGAATATTAGTCAGTTCTGAGCAAAATCCATTGCATTGACATCTGGTAAATTAACATTTCAGTACATGAAGTTTTGTGTATTGTTTTACATGAAATAAAAAGTGTGTCAGTGTGTAATGTTCATGAATAATGAATAAATTCTAATCCTTATCAGCACGGGCCATAACAAGTACTGTTAGAAAATGTAGTCCAATTGAATCTATTCGTATCTGTTCTAAGGTCTTGGGGATGAATATCCACCTTGAATCTTGGAAAATAGTTTGCAATTTTCTCTTTTCCAGTACAGATTCATTTAATATCAGTCTAGAAATAACCAAAACATGATGGCCTTTTGTTTATTTCTAATTTTTTAAATAAAGAATAAAATCTTTTCATAAGTTTTTAAATGCTTTTAAAAAATCAAAACTCAACTTATAAATTGTACAGCTCTATGGTACTAATAGAAGTAGGTAATATGTAGCATTTTAAAATACTATAAAGAGTTAAATAAATGTAATTGAAAATCCTAAGAAAAAAATTACCTTGCTATGTATTATTATTTTGCCTTTATGCTTTTAAAAATGTTTCATCTCCTTGATTTTTAGATCTTTACATCACTGAAATGTGTGACATTGTGATACTTTACAAGAGCTTGGCAGCAATCTCCTTGTATTTTTTTCTGTAAGGGTAAGCTGAAATTTCTGAATATTTGTGGAGTGGGGAGAAATAATTTTATAAATTTGTAGCTGAAAAGAAACAAGATCATGTTTTCTATTTTTTTTTAAATGGGCTTGTGTTCCCCAACCTTTGTGGCTTTGCAGACCGGCAGGATCAAATCAAATCAAATCAAATTTTATTTGTCACATACACAGTCATGAGAATGCAATGAAATGCTTATGTGATCATAGGTAGTAAGGCAAGAGATAGTCTAGGTAGGGTAGGAGAATAAGTTATGAATGAGTAGTTTATGGGAGTTCTGCTTAGTCCTGGTTGTTATGGTTTATGGTCCGTATTGCCTGTCAGAAGAAGCTTCTTTTTAGTCTCTCTGTGTTGGCTTTCAGGGAGCCGGAAGCCCTTTCCTGTCCACATCATAGCGAACAGTCCGTTGTTGGGGTGGCTGGGGTCTTCCACTATCTTGCTGGTTGTGGTCTGGCATCCTTTGTTGTAGATGGAGTGCAGTTCAGGGAGCTTGGTGCAGATGATGTGCTCTTCTTGGTGCAGATGATGTCCTACTGTGCAGGAGTAGAAGTACCTGAGCACTTTGGGGGGACAGTCTGAAGTCTCTCAGATGCCTGAGATATGGTAAAGATGTTGCCGGGTCTTTCTCACCATGATGTTGATGTGTCGGGTCCATGACAGGTTCTGCGAGATGTGGACACCTAGGTATTTGAAGCAATCCACTCTCTCCACTGGTCTCTTGTTGATGACAGGGGTCTGGTATGTCCTTTTTGCTTTGTACTAAAGTCCACTATCAGTTCCTTTGTCTTGCTGACATTAAGAAGGAGGTTGTTTCTCTGACACCAGTTCTCCAGGTTTCTGATCTCATCTGGGTAGGCTGTCTTGTTATTGGAGATCAAGCCTACCACAACAGTGTCGTCAGCAAACTTGATGATGGTGGTGGAGTCTGTAGTGGCTGTGTAGTCATACATGTATAAGGAGTATAGCAGGGGGCTCAGAACGCAACCCTGGGGGGCTCCGGTGTTGTGGGTGAGTGAGGTTGAGACATGCCCATCCATTCTTACGGCCATCTGATCTCCCAGTTAGAAAGTTGGAGATTGTTGGTTGGTTGTTGGGATGGGGGAGATGGGATGAGGGGATGGTTCCGCATGCCTGGTGGGCAAGTGTGCACATGCAGTTCTGTACATGAACAGCAGGCACATGTATATGCTCCTCGCACAAATGGAGCATGTGTGCATAAGCTCGCCTGCTGTTCACACAAATGGGGACCTGCACGTCCTTGCCTGTAACTTCGGCAGCTGTGGGCATGAAAGTAGCTTCAGGTAGCATAGGTCTGGGAGGGGACCTGTATACCTTAATGGCCTGATCAGGTGACAAAGGTTGTGTACCTGGCTGTGGTGCACCAATAGAAGGCTCCAAGGAAGTAGTAGCAGAGCCAGCAGAGTGGGATGCCATTCTCTTTTCAACCTTTGAAAATTCCTTTTCCAGAGCCCTCTGATGCCTGGATGCTACTCGTTCCTCCGATCTCGAGGAAGCATTCTGTATGGCTTTGGCCTTGATTTTATCAGAAGCTGACCTAGAAGCAGACTTGGAAGTCTTGCGTGGTCTTGAAATGGATTTTTTAGGTAATGGAGGAGGATTGGTTAATTCCTCCATAACAGTCTAAGACTGAGGTCTGTCATTCATTCTGATACAGTAAGAAAGAAATTTTACTCCTTTTAACAGTAAACTTCCTTCACAGCTTGCTGCCTTGAATTCAAACTGGTTGTAACTCCAGGTAGCCCAGAAGGTGGAGCTCTTAAGCTTGCCAGTGGCATAAGTAACTATTAAATTGTTTTTTTTTTTAAAAACTGCACCTTTTACTTTTACCACAATGTTAATTTTAGGCTTTCAAGTAAATATATATAAGAAATCCTGTCCAAGATCAGAAACATAGTACAAGGTCTCTGTTAGAATCTATTGCTGAAGGCAAGCCTCTGACAGCCAAGGGAGGAGGGAGCAGCAGGGCCATGTGCAAATCAACTGTCAAGAAGAACTTTCATGCCTTTTTAAACAGCTCTCCTGCCTCACAAAATGGCAGCCAATCCTGTTTTCCTGAAGGGAATTAGAGCTCTCTCCCTGAGATTTAGACAGCCGCCTAAATCCTTGTGGCTGAAGCCTTAAAAGGCTCTTCAGGGGGAAAAGAGCTAGGCAAAGGCACTTTAAATGAAGGACCTTGCCTGCTAGCCGCTAATTGCCTCAGTGATCTCCACTGCCACTCAATTTAATCCTTAGCGGTAGCGGATGAACCGTTCTCCTCACAGCAGGACTCTGGCACGAAACAGCTGATCAACCTGCCTTAATCTCTCCAAAAGTGGCAGGCAGCGATTTAAAAGGTTTTTTTCCCCTTTGGAGGGGGGGGCTCCCTCTGATGATTAGCTGATTCGCGCGGATCTGCAGCTCCTCTGTAAAGATGGTAGCGCGATCCCAGCAGCCTCCCTGGTACTTTAAAAATATTTTTCTCTGTCAGATCTGAGTCCTGTGAATCCAAAAGAAAGTTTCCTTTTAGCTGGAACCACCTAGAAACACGTCAGTCTCGATCAGACTGAGTCGGAAACTGGGAAACTACCAGCAAGGACAGAGATTTTTTTATTGGTTGACTCAGTCACGTGACCAGATAGGAGGCAATACCCATTCTTTGGATTCACTGCTCAGTTACAACAGAGAAATGGCACTGCATGTTGATCAAAGGAACTTCTCATTGTTGGATATTAGACCCCCCCCCCCAAAAAAAAATCTTAGGATAGAACTTTTGTTGTTCATTGTTTGCAAAAGTACCCCCAGTCTCACTGGCAGGTTTTCACATACATTCAAGACAGGATTTAACATTGATTCAAATGAACAGAATTGTGATTGTGTGAACTATTGACTAGAGCAGTGGTGGAGGCACTTACCAAGTGCCGAAAAGTACGTGTTTTGTGTGTGCCATCTGCACTTTCATGTAACTCCATGTGTGCTGCATGTGTAACCGCACCATCTGTGCATGCATACAGCTTTTGCACATGCAGTGCACACATGCTGCACGCAGGCACTCATGCACACATGAGCAGTTGTGTGTGCACGCTCAGGAGAGTTCCGAAGACCAGCTGGATTTCATGCTACAATTGTTCACATGCACAACAGAGGCCTGAAGACCAGCTGGGTCTCTGCAGTCATGCATGCATGCGCAATCGCATGTGCATGCTCAGCTGGAGGTAAGTTGGCCGACAGCTTGTATGCCCAGCAAAATGGCTCTGCGTTCCACCTGTGGCACCCGTGCCATAGGTTCGCCATCATGGGAGTAGAGCATTCCTTTTCTATAGATAGTCCTTAACTTACGACAGCCATTTAGTGTCCCAAAGTCATGTGATTGAGTTTTGCAACCTTTTAATGAGCAAAGTCAATGGGGAAGCCAAATTCACTAATAACAACTGTGTTACTAAACAAATGGAGAGCTTCACTTTACAACTGTGGCAGAAAAGGGCGTAAAATTGGGCAAAATTCACTTAACTGTCTTAAGCAACAGAAAATTTGGGATCAATTGTGCTTGTTAGTCAAAGACTACCTGCATTCTGCGTGGTCCTAGATTCCTTAGCAAACTATTTTTTTCTGATAACAAAGGCATCTACTAAATCAAAGAGATGAGAGAAAACAAGAAAGAGACATATTACATATTTTGTCTGAGCCCATTTTTGCCTGTGTATATAATGTTAAATGATCCGCAATGGGTGAAAGACCTGTTGGAAATCTTTGATAAAACCACAAAGGGAAAAATGTTAGAAAGAGACTGATCTAATTTGATTAAGTATCTAAAACCTAGACTAAATTATTGTAAATGAACGAAAGGAAATTGATATTCATGTATTTCTCTCCTACAACCAACAAAACTAATGTAACTATAGATTTCTGTTTTATATGGACTTGAAGAACTGGTAATGCTGTTTTGAGTTAATTAGAACAGGATATCATGCTGTGCTTTATCATGAGATTTTTTTTTAGACTAGATCTCCTTGTGCTTTTTTAAGATAGAACTGTATTTAGGATGGTTACATTTTGAAATAAGTTTAAAACTAGGGTTGAGTAGCTGCTAATTATGGTTATAGAGAATCAATAAAAAAGGACGTAGGACTATGGGGAGAGAAATTGATTACTGGAGAAGAAACATGAGAATCAAAAATGCATGCTTTTCTTTCAATTGTTCCTTTAAATCATACTTACGGAAAAGAGCAAAAAAAAATGCAACCTTTACAAAGGATGTGTGCTGTTGCAGAAGAGGTTCTCCTTGGTCCTTTCAGATATTCCTTACTGTTTGGGTCCTTTCTGTTAGACTTAATGGATGGGTCGATGTGATTAAGAGAGAAGTGGTCATTCAAATATATAGTATATTTTAGTTCTGATAATTTTATTTGTCTTAGTTGGCTTTTAATGAAGTTTGCCATTATCTTTTATATTTATTTTTTGATGACTTTCATTTGCCATCCACAGTCACACTGTCTGAGTTGGGTGGCCATAAACATGCTTGCAATAAATAAATTTTGAGTTTATGTATTACACTAAGGTATAATGTGATTGGTTTGAATGTGTTTAGCATGTTGCACCATATAGTTGTGGCTTATTCAATAAATCATGACTAAATAAACAGTAAAGAGTTGGTTTAGTACAGTAGTTAAAGATACTTGGATAGAAACTAGGATACTGTGTGAATTCTAATCCTGTGTTAGACCGAAAGCCATCTGCATAATATTGATATGTCACATTCTCAGTCCTATGAAGAAAGCAATGGTCAATCACTTCTGAAAAATATTGCTAAGAAAACTGCATGGACTTGTCCATGTAGTCATTAGGAATCAATATTACCTTGAAAACATCAATAACAACCAACAGTTTAATATCTCATTCCCATTGCAATACTAAGTAAATCCATATTCTTATTGCGAGTCAATATTTATTGATGTATATTACTTCTATACCACTTTAACCATTGATTTTAAGAGGTTTTACCTAGATGTAAAAGAAATTTTGGGGGTTCCGGTTTCCAGTCCTGGTCGTCTCCAGACACAAGAGTGGGTTGCTCTAACCTCACACTGGTCTTTTCCCACTTGTGGGCTCCACAAGGAGCCTAAAGCCGCTCTGTAGGAGCAGTGAAGCAAAGAGGGGCACCTGGAATGGTCAGGGGGGAGTTTGCAACTCCCCTGGAGGATCCATGGGCTGAAAGTCCCCTCAGCCATTGCAGGACAAAGAGGTGGTCAGAAATGGCCACCACAAAGACCAGGACAACAACCGAGCCACTTACCACCTAAGACTGGAGCAGGAAAGAAGCTGGTGTGCAGCTATGGAACTGGGTGAAAATATTTTTTTTATTTTTGCTGAATTTAAACCCCAAAAAACTTTTAAAAGAAAGATGCCTGGATTTACTTTACCTATTGATCTAGAGGCGAAAAAAGAAAATGGGGAGAAAAAGCTGAAAGTGAAAGGTGAAACAGAAAGAAGATTTAAAGGGAAAGGACATCAAAAGACTTAAAAAGCAGAAATGTGAACCTTCGTTTTGAAAGGCTTTTTGACTGAATAGGCATTCTTAGCGATGCTGGAACGATGGACTTAAAAGGACTTACAAATTGCAAATGCTAATACAAACAAAGATAGGTTTGTTCAAAAACTGATCCCTACTGGAAATTTGACTTTACACCGCCATCTGCTGATGGGAGGAGAGCACTGCACCCAAGCCAAGTACAAATAAAGATTCAACTTTTACTGGACTATAACGAAAACAAAGTTATCTATGTAAAGGGACTAAGGAACTGGAGAAGGAAAAAAAAAGAGATAGATAGATAACTGCCAGGGTTTTTGACTGGAAAGAAGAATTAAGAAAGGTAACTCAAAATTGTGAGAATTTGGGCCTATAAACAGGAGATTTAAAGAGTTTACAAAAGTTTCAACAAGAAGAAATGGACAGCTGAGAAGGAGCTGTTGCTGTCAATATGGGACACATGGAAAATAAGGAAAATAGAACATAAAGACTTAATGTACAGGCTGGAGACTATGGACAAAAAAATAGAAATTATATTCCAAGGAGAGAAGAAAGACAGCCAAGAGGAGGGAGAAATGAATAAAAATATTGGTGTAAAAATAAAAAGGGGAATCCACAGATGGATACAAAAAATATAAGAGACATGATATTAAAAGGAAAAAGAAAGAACTTAAACAAAGATACAAAGAAAGAAATAATTTCAGGAAAAGAGTGAAGGAGAGAATAGTGGCTCTAGTGGAAAGGGAGGGAAAGATATAATAAAAAAGACAAATACTTTGGAACGAAATTACAGTAAAAGGAGGGTGAGAGGAAAACTCAAAGTACACAGGTGTCATCAGAACTAGAATTAGAACAAGGAAAGATGCAGAAGGTAGGCAAGTTAAGGGAAAGATAAGATCATTAAGGAAGACGAGGGATGATGGCTAGAGAAAATTTTTGTTTTAAGATAGAAATGTGCAGAGGTGCAGACAAAAGATTAAGATAAAGGGAGAGAAGATTAGGGGAATAATATAGTTAAATACATAACGTTTTGATTGTTTTTTAGCACTTGAGATAGTAAACTCAATACATACAGTATAATAGTAAAAATGTTTAAAGATAAGGAATGACGAGATGAAAAATGATATTAAATTTGTATTATTAAATTTGTATTATTAAAACTATTAAATATTAGAAGAGGAATGATACAAAAATAATGTAGAATTAAGTAGGAAATTTGTACCACTATCTGTATTTTAACTATTTTAATGTTTGAAAAGTAAAATTAAAAGAGGAATACAGATTTTGATAGATAGATGCAATTTTGATATGATGAATTCTATGTAGAAAAAGGGAACAGTATATTTAAGGATAGTAACATTAATAGAATCAAGAATAATAATGGAATTGTGAAGAATAATTTGAATAGGTTTGTACCAAAATTGATTAATACTATTTGATATAAGGAATATGCTAAAAGAAATCCAGATAACACGCTGTACACTAATGGTTGTTTGGAAGGTGTCAAAATAAAGTAAAAAATATGAATAGAACAGGGGAAAAAGCTGACACGGAGAGATACGATTTTATATAAAATTATGAAATTTTTATTATATTTGTTAATTATTTTTATTTGGAGAGATATTTGTATATCTGACTATATATGATTTGATCAATGATATGTGATGTTATGTAACATATATAAAAATAAAATAAAAAATTTACAGAAAAAAAGAAATTTTGGATTAAAATGATTCAATGCTTGAGAAGAATGTTGAGAGTCAAACATAGATGTAATCCTCACTTACTGATCACAATTTGGACCAGCATCTCCACTAAGTGCTGTTGTCGTTAAGCAGCAAATCATGTGAATGTGATGGACTACAACTTTACTTGTCATTTGATTGTTACACTAGTTATTGCAGTCACTAAGTAAAACATCATGTGACTGATGATTTTACTTCTGTGTTCTCCATTATAACTGCTTGTTGCAAGCCAGTTGGAAAACATACAAATGGTGATCATGTAATTGTGGAACACAGTAATAATAATAAATGTGAAGATTGATCACAAAGCCTTTTTAACACTGTTATAACTTTGAATAGTTATTAAATGAGGCAGTCAATAAGCATGGATTACCTATTGTTTGAGATTTAAAAAGTACCAGGTGATAGAATCAGATTGCGAACTGGATGACAGTATATTTAAAAAAAAAAAACCTAACAAAATACTAACAAAAATATTACTAGACTTACTGGAGCATCTGTTCTTAAATGATCTATGAGTTTGAGAAAGCAGCTTATGATACAATATTTATGGGGAAATAAAATGGATTTCTGAACAATGACTTTTTGAGTTATTGCAATATTGAATGTGTGGTGATGACTGAAAATTGACTTATCAAATAATCAATGAGGTTGACATTGTGTTTTTCTTTCTTAAAATGTAAGCAATGAAAGGTTTTTCTTTACTATGATCCTATGCAGATCAATAAAAATAAAATACTCATAGATTTACCTGGTAGAGATTAGAAGCAAACTTTTAAAATGGATTGTTTTACTTTGCAGCAGTATAAGAATGTCTGAGCAGGAAGGTGGCTGTAGTTATTTGACAGCATTCCCCATGACTAAGAAAGGTTTTGCTTTTAATATTTTAGATCACAAAATATGGGTGTAAATATTCTGAAATAAAAAACGCAAGGAAAATAGAATATAAAAATATTAGATATATTATATTTATTATATTATATTTATTACATTCTATTATATGACTCTGCCTCTAAAAAGAAAATACAGAGGAAAAAATGCTAATTTTGTTATTATCAGATGACTTTCCAATTAAGTATTAATTTAAGAAAATTAAATTTTCTTCATATTTCACCCTTCAACTTTTAAAATAAGTTAATTTTTTATATTTTTTATTTTAAATACAAATAATACAAACAATACTTATAAATCTAGATACAATAAAAGAGAAAAAGAAAAAAAGAAAAAATACAAATATTATAGTGCAACCCGAGACCATTTTTATTACTTATATTCTTTTATAACAATTAAAAGATATACAATATATTCCAATTGTTCCCTTATCCCCTCCAAAACAACATATATTCTTGAATAAGTTTATTCTCTTTGCCTTCCACCAACTGTGTTTTTATAAAATCCCTCCATATCTCATTGTAATTGTTTACTTTCATCATCCCTTTTTAAATTTGATTTCTGTTGCTAATTTATCATTTGTAGCTGTACTCCAGATTTCATTATACCACTCATTTCTTTGACTATCCCAATTTCATCCCCAAAATTTAGCCATTACTAATAACAGTTTATAAAATAATAAAAAATAAGGCAGGCTTTAGGCTTACAATCAAAAAGTCATGATACAGAAAATTAATGGAATAGGACATGATAGAATATTTCTTTTAATGGTTTGTGGTGATAGAAATGATTTCCTTGGAGGAACAGGTGATGTCTTAAATTTGCTTGCAATATATTACCTTGATGTTTTTCTCTATTTTTAAAATGTTCTTGAACAAGCTTTCCCCTTATAATTTGATTTAGTCATGTAGAAACTTAGCAAGAAAGGAAAGATTATCTTAAGAAATGCTAGTTCTTTATATTCATTATAAATGTTAAAATTCCTGTTTTAAAAATTCACATTGAAAAGTTTTGCTAACATCTGATCTATTTCAGTTTATTTTAGTTTTAAATAACACTTTGGAAAAATGTGGTTTAATATGAAACACAGACTTCCAGTAATCTGCCAACTTTATTTCACATAATGCCTCAAGAAAACATTCTTGAAAAGTAAGATGACACGATAAACAGTTGAAAATACAGTTTTTGTATTTGTAGTTGCCATCATATTCCCCTGTCCAGTTCAAAAGGAAGGCAGAAACAGCTCTTTGTTACCATGGATGGCTTGGCATGACCCCCATTGCTAAGGGTGACAAATAAAGGAGGAGGATGTGAAAAGACTGACAGAATGATATAGTAGTGAATTTTGAGACAGTCCAAATGAGAAAGAAAATGTGTGTTTTAAAATGTATACATGTATAGATGTGCTATTAGAGATAGAATGAGATTAGACTGTATTTTCCTGAAACAGAAACAGCTGACCTGAATGGATTTTGTACACTATGAATGTGGGTCTATAGATTCTGGGATATGGGAGGTTCAGATCAATTATATTACTACTGTATATCAGAATTGGGGTTTAGAGAAGAACTTTGTGTTTGACAGTTGAGATTCTATCTTTGACTTGGATACAAATAATTGAATAAGTGATTTCCCCTTAATCTTTATTAGTTTGTCTTTCTGTTGTATGAATGTGTATCAAAATAACTGTTATTTTGAGATGATAAATATGACATAAATTCAGAATTCTAATACATCATAAAGATTGGAAGTTACTGAAGCTAAATTCTTATTGCAATTGTTCTAAAGCAAGATTGTTGCCAAACATTCTGAATTATATTGACTAATCTTCTCATAGTCTAATTGTGCCACTCCTCCATGGTCACAAAGCCATCTGTCATACAGGAAATAATTTCTATCTTTCCTGACTATAAATAAGGCAATTAGTCTCTGAACTATGATTGCAACTCAACATATTTCCTATATTTGAAACTGAAACTAAATAATAACTAGTCTCTGGCAATTCATTTAAAAATTTTAAAAAACTGTATCAACACATGCCAATGTATTATTTAGTAATTACTATTTGTGCACCATTTTAAAGAACATACACATCTGCAATGCAAACCTTCATATTTAAAATTGAAAATCTAAAAATTCAAGATGATAAAAATATAGTTACAAAACCAGTAAGATTAAAAAGTACAATATGAAGTTGCCATAATATACTAGAATAAAAATAAGATGCTGGCTCAATGTATTTGATAAAGACAAAATACGGTATTCAGCTTTTATTTAACCAGAATCTCGTTATCAGTTAATAGGATTAAATGGAAATTAATTAAATGTTCATATTGGAAATCATAGGCTTGTAGGATTACAGGATCTACAAATTTTTTGTCAAGCCAAAGGACTCTGCAGATTCTTTTTTCTCATTTCTAATTCTCTCTTAATTTTACTTTTAGACTTGCCACACTATACTTTAGAACAGTGATGGTGAACCTTTTACTTACCGAGTGCTGAAAAGTACGTGCTTTGTGCATGCCATCCACACTTACGTGTGTCTCCTTCACGTGCGATGCATGTGCAACCACACCATCTGCGCATGCTTACAGCTTTTGCACATGCAATGCACACCTGCTGTGCACAGGCACTCACGCACACATAAGCAATTGCGTGTGCATGCGCAGGAGAGCTCCAAAGACCAGCTGGATTTCCTGCTGCAATCGTGCACATGCACAGCAGACACCAGAAGACCAGCTGGGTCTCTGCAATCGTGCATGCATGCATGTGCAATTGTATTTACATGCTCAGCTGGGGGGGAGGTAAGTTGGCCGACAGTTTGTGTGCCCAGCAAAAAATGGCTCAACATGCCACCTGTGGCACCTGTGCCATAGGTTCGCCATCACGGCTTTAGAGGATATGTAAGTGAGTCAGACATGAGCATTTTATCACTACGGCATTCTTTCCTGTGGGAATCAAGGATGTCTGACCTGCACCTGCGGAGGGAAGACCAGATGATGACCCTTCGATGCTACTCTTGTGGGATTGGAGAAGGAGATGATATGTGATGATTTAAGAGAAGAAACTTTGACATTACTTTGGTTGGTGAAAACGCAGGAATTCAGATTTGGGTTTTCTCCAGATATGCCAATATGATGTCTTCAATAAAATCTTATTCTGAGGAATATTGGATCCTGTGAGTTTTGATTGCATTGGGGATCCTTTATTGGGTCCTTTACATCCTCCACTCTGAAGCTCAGCACAGGCTCCTTTCAGGGCTGTGTTCTTAAGCCCCTACCTGTACTCGCTGTACACACACGACTGTACACCTTCAGACCCATCTAACATGGTAATAAAGTTTGCAGGTGGTACCACCATGCTGGGCCTTATCACAGGAGGGGACGAAACAGCCTACAGGAAAGAAATCCAGAAGCTAACTACACGGTGCTCAGAAAATAAACTGCAGCTACCTAAACACCAACAAAACTTAAAAGAAATGGTGCTGGACTTCCAGAAACGGAGAGAGGATCCTGCCCCCCTCTATATCAAGGGAGGCTGCATGGAGAGGGTTTCCTCCTTCAAATTCCTAGGAGTGCACCTCAGCCAGG
>JAEANM010007257.1:0-17887 GCA_017656035.1 Myanophis thanlyinensis
CCCCGCTGTCGGCCCTTGCCAAGCTGTCGCCGACAGCACCGTCCTGTCCTCACCCAGCGCCAGGAAAGAGAAGACCCTTTCAGTCATAAATCTGAAAAATGGTCATAATTCATTTTTCAGTGCCATTTAACTTCAAACAGTCACTAAGTGAATTGTTGTAAGTTGAGGACTACCTGTATATGAAGAATATATTTGACATTCAAACTGGATATACCTTAATACTTTTCATTAATCAGTGGTGCATTGCATTTAAAAGATGCCCCACTAAAAGTGTCAATACATTTTTTGTTGAGCAGCAAAGATGATTAAGAGAGTAAAATGCCAGAGGTGTTTATAATAATGATCTGGATAAAATGAATACATTTTTATTAAAGTCTCTGTTATTGCTATTCAGGAAATCATATGGCAATGAATTCAGGCAAAGAAATATACTAATACCTAATTAATTTATGGAAGTCACTGCTGTAGTGTCTGGTGATGATTGCTAGTTTAAGTCACTTTTTAAAAAAGTAATAAACAGCTTCAAGAAAGAGAATAGCTAAAGGAAACCTTTCTAGTCAAATACAGTTAGTCTTTGAAAGCTAGATACCAGGAAAGCTAGGTGTTGCAGCCTTCATATCCTAACTGCAAGGATGCCTCCAATGAATCTACTGTTAAAAAATAGCGTAGCTGTTATTGTTTGCTTATAGATTAATCTGAAAGGGATCTTATGCATCTTAAATTGTGGCATGATAATATTCAAGCATTTGCAACCACAGGGTTATTTAAAAAATTAAACTGGACTAGCAGAATTTGAATTCATTGTTGTTAATCTCTTTGAATTAATTGCCTTACAAATGAAGAAGCAGAAAAGTTTTATAAAGCTATATGAGTCGACAAGAGTTAAGGTCCTTTGCGGGAAATCTGTGATCCTGAAGAGTTCATCCAATTATAGCTTTCCATAATTTCTGGATATGCTGGTTAGGACAGTGGGGGTAGCTTAAAAACAAAAGGTTTGCAAAAGCAAATCCTTGCATGCTACAATCGGTGGCAACCTTTCTTCAGTTGTTTCTGTCCAGCCCACTAGATTTGGCACGGTAGCATACTCTGGTGACTATCTATTAAGAAGGGTCACTTGGCAGGACCCAGGTCTTCTCTGTTCAAGGGCCCAAACAACATGAACCCTGAGATTTGTTTATTCTCAGTTCCGCTAGCATTTCATAAGCTCTTGAAAACTAGATGCTCCTACAGATATGGAACCTGTAGGTTGGGTAAGCCTGTTGCTAATGTTTCCCTCAGCATGAGGTGATGAGATAGCTGGGCTGATTGCCTGGAGGCATCACTGTGTTGTTATTGTTTATGTTGTTAGTCATCGTTTTTTTTTTGTTGTTGGTTTTTACTTCTGTTCCCTATCCAGTGTTACAATGGCAAAATGGGTGGCTATATAAAATAGACAGAATAAATGCTCCCTCCAAATATTTTGGACCATGAGTCCTTTCAGACCCATCCAGTAATACCAAAATCCAAGGATTATTTGTATTTCAATATATATATTCCAGTAACATTTGGAGGAAACCAAAATCCTATTTCTCCACCCATTGGGCTGTTTCCTGCTTCTAACCTGGCGATGGTCAGCAAGCAAGTTAATAGGAGGATTGTCACAGTTCCTATATTCATCGACTACACATGGTCTAACTAGACCTTTGAATGGCTAATCCCTAAATTTGCTTTCAGAATACAGAATAACAGAGTTGTGAGGGACCGTGGAGGTCTTCTAGTCCAACCCCCTGCTCCAGCCTACACTATTTCAGGCAAATAATTGTCCAATGTTTTCTTAAAAGCCTCCAATGATGGAGCACCCAGAACTTTTAGAGAAAAGCTGGCTGGGGAATTCTGGGAGTTGAAGTCCAAACATCTTATCGTTGCCAAAGTTGAGAAACACTGTTTTAGAGGCAAATTGTTCCATTGGTTAATTGTCAAGTTTCCATCCTTATAGATGCTTTGGAGAATAGGTTAATCTCCTCTTCTTTGTGACTGCCCCTCAAATACAGGTAATCCTCAATTTACAACAGTTCATTTGGTGACTGTTCAAAGTTACAATGGTGCTGCAAAAGTGACTAATGACCATTTTTCACACTTACAACCACTGAAGTATCCCCATGGTCATCTGATCAACATTCAGACTCTCCACAACTGACTCATATTTATGACAGCTACAGTGTCCTGGGGCCATATGCCCCAGGGTCATCTTTTATAACCTTCTGACAAGCAAAATCAATGGGGAAGCCAGTAACAACCTTGTTACCAACTTAACTGCTGTGATTCTCTTAACAAGTCTGGGAAGAGTAGTCATAAAATGGGGCAACATTTACTTAACAGATGTCTCCTTTAACAACATAAATTTTGGGCTCAATAGTGAACATAAGTCAAGGACTACCTGTATTACAAGACTGCTATCATATCACCCCTTAGATTAGACCTGTGATGGTGAACCTATGGCACGGGTGCCACAGATGGCACGCAGAACCATCTTGCTGGGTACACAAGCTGTCGGCCAACTTACCTCCAGCTGAACATACACATGCGATTCCATATGCACGCATGCTCGATTGCAGAGACCCAGCAGGTTTTCGGGCCTCCGCTGTGCATGCACGCGATTGCAGCAGGAAATCCAGTGGGTCTTTGGAGATCTCCTGCGCATGCACACCTGATTGCTCATGTGTACATGAGGGCCTGCAAGCAGCACGTGTGCAAAAGCTGCATGCATGCGCAGATGGTGCGGTTGCACATGCAGTGCACATGGAGGAGCCGCACACAAGTGCAGATGGCACGCAAAGCACATATTTTTGGGCACTCGGTAAGTAAAAGGTTTGCCACCACTGGACTAGACAAACTTGGAACTCTCCCAATGCCTGAATTAACAATTTTTGAATAGAATAGGAATAGGAATAGAATAGAATTCTTTATTGGCCAAGTGTGATTGGACACACAAGGAATTTGTCTTTGGTGCATATGCTCTGCACTCAGGTGCCAAAGATCCTGCATGCAAAGCATGCCTGGAAGGGAATGGGACAACTTGCCATAGCCATCTTGCTGCCGCCAACTCACTACCACAGCCAATTCGCTGCAAGACAACTCATTGCAGGACAATTTAGCAATTTAAAATAAATAAAAATTATTTTAATTTTTGCCACCCAAATTTCATTCCGCCCCTCCTTTTGCATCCTTTCTTTAATGACTTTATTCCACCATATCTTTGATATTCGAGTAACTCTTGTTGGCCGTGGCAGGTTTGTCCTGGCGAGCTGGCTGAGATGAATTGTCATTAGATCCCGCGTGGAAACACCCACTCCTTCCGGGCGGGGGGGGGGGCGACGGCTCCCAGCTTCGAAGAGCCTGTTCCCTAATTCCCCCGGTCCACCTTAAGAGCGACGCGCGGCGGCGCTCGGCCCACCCGCGGGCTCCGCCGTTTGATTCAGCCCGGGGCGGGTTGCCAAGAAAGGCGTTCCCGCCCCTCCGTCTGCCAAGAGGGCGGGAGAGCAAGCGCGGCTTACCCGAAAGGCAGGCGGCCGTGTCGATCCACTTCAGCAGCTGCCCGATGCCGAGCTCCCCGCGGTGGTTGGTGTGGCAGGGCTGCACCATCTGACTCATCTGCACCTCGGTGGGGTTCCGGTAGCGCTCCATGGCGCCCTGCGTTAGGTCCTCCGAGTTGGCCGCGGTCGAGAAAGCCTGAAGGTGGGCGCAGAGCCGGTGGGGAGAAAGAGAACAAAGCGAGTCAACCTCCGCCGGTGAAAAGATCAAGGGCAGCCGCTGGAGCCCCGCTCCGCTCCGCTCCGCTCGTTCGCGATTCCCGGCCACCTCCGGATCCAAGGCGGTCCGCGAATTCGAAGCGCAGCGCTCCTACCCCCGATTCGCGCAGCCGCCACGGCTATTCCCGCATTCTCGCCTCGGCAGAATCCGAAAGTTCGGACTTCGGGCGTCGCCTTCTTCTCCCAAGGGCTGGCGGGACTAAATAATTCGGCCAGGCCAGGCCAAGCCGAGGAAGCCGGCGATTGGGGAAGTTAGGATTTCAAGCCAAGGCGAGAATCCCCTCCAGCGTTTCCTCCGGTAGGAGTTCCTCTCCTCCCGGCCTCCCCGCTTCACTTTTCCATGGGAAACACCCTCCCTCCTTTCTCGTGTTAACTAAAGACGGCCGGTAGAATTACCCCCGTCAGTTTACAAATTTCAGGCGAAGGGAAGGTGTGCAGCTCTACGCGTGAATGGCCAAAGCCGACCGCTCCGCACTGGATCCCCTTCCGGAGAGCCACTTCGCCAAGCCACAGGGCAACCTGAGCTTTCGCGGAAGTTGGGCTCTGTGCGTGCAAAGAATACACTAGAGCGGAAAAAGTGAGCAAGCCACGCTCGCCATCCAACCTTTTCCTCCCGCCTTAAGAATTCTCCCGCGGAAGAGAGAAACCCTGGGGCAATCCTTAATCGCGGGCAATACTGGTCAAACGAGTCCCGGATTAATCCCAGAGTTTTAGGAAGGCTACTCCCTATGCCTCTCCCACCACGAAACCCATTATTTCGATTGTACAGAACTTGGAACAACGTTCACTAACTTGGGCTCCCAGCTTGGTTTTCTTGCAGATGTTTTGTTAGTCATTTAGGTATGATCGTCCTCAGTGGGTATGGATGATGTTACCTAGTTGGGTAATGAAATGTCTACAGGAAAACCACCAAGCTCAGAGAGCACTAAGGACCCCAGGAATTCAACCCTGAGCCACAAATGTCCTCTTCTTCGGGTAGTCCTCGACTTGCAACAGTTCACTTAGTGACTGAAGTTAATAACGGCATGAAAAAAGCGACATGACCGTTTTTCACACTTATGACTGTTGCCGCATCCCCATGGTCATGTGATCAAAATTTGGCAACTAGTTCATATTTATGGCAGTTGTAGTGTCCTGGGGTCACGTGAGCACTTTTTGTGACCTTCTGATCAGCAAAATCAATGGGGAAGCCAGATTCACAACCAGGTTACTAACGTAATAACTGCAGTGATTCACTTAACAACTTTGGCAAGCAAAGTTGTAAAATGGGGCAAAATTCACTTAACTAATATTTCACTTAGCAACAAAGGTTTGGGCTCAATTGTCGTAAGTCGAGGGCTATCTGTATTGATTTCTTTTCAAATGCCTACATTTTTACGCTGGGCACTGACAATGTTTTGTTAGATCCTAATGAAGGTCAACGCCATCTAAGCAATACTTGTGTTATTAAAAATGAATGACGATACTCCCTTCTCCAAGATCATGTTGATGGTGTTTGATTTTTATTCATCCTGTGTCTAATGCTTCTTCATGGTCATAAGACCGATGTGGAAAACATGATGGATGAGAATGGGAAATTCTTCTTCCTCACTTTTTATTGGTTAATGACGTTTGATACAGACCATATAGTTTCAGGAGTATGAACGGTTCTTTCCCAGAAGACAAGTTTAGCAATAGCACAACAATATTAAGAGCTTTTCTCACACTCCAGGGCACAACACATTTTCTATTTTGTGTCACAGAACTGGGCAACCTGTGGCCAACAGCCTTGAGAATAAATTTCCAGAGTTGTTAACAGGTTGTAATGTAACAGGAAATGGGCCAAATTAAGAACCTGGCAGTCCCTCAACACATTTATCTTTGTATAGTAGCAAGAGCCTACAAAACATAGGGTTATAAAGCTATTCCCTGGCCTTACATTCTCCAATACAATGCAAAGAATAAATTGAAGTATACACATAATAAAGAAGCAATAATGTCTTAAATGTATTTAATTGGGGGATATAGAATTTTCTGAATTTACTATTCCATTCCATATTTTCAGGGTTTTTTTAATGGGTCCCCAAAGTTTCATAAACCCTAGGCTACATTGTGCCTAATGTGCCTAACACAGGCACAAGTCAGAGGGGGGAAATGCTAAGGCTATGCAAACCAATTTAAAAATGTGCAAAATATGCCTTCAAAACCTCTTCACAAAGTGTGCCTCCATGCCCTAAAAGTGAAGTTAAGGAGCTGCAGTGCTTTGCTCTAAAATACACAGACAGTCAGGTTTTTTTTAGTAATCTGGAGAGGTTTCAGTTGTTGCAACAGCCAAGTAAGGCCTAAAAGTAACATAATGTGACTTGATAAAGAAAATTATATTGCCTCCCTGGTGTAAACAGCATAGCTGGAGTTAAACATAGCTTTCATTGGGGATAATTCTACATGTAAGATTATTTCAATTCAATCCTTTATTGTCAATGCACAACATGCGTGCAGCGAAATTGAAACTGAATTTAAATTTATACCTAAATTAAATACAGGTTGTTCTCAACATACAGCACAGTATGGGTAGCCCTCAATGTACAAACACAGTTGAGCCCAAAATTTCTGCTGGTAAGCACAATAGTTGTTAAGTGAGTTTTGCCCCTTTTTGCAACCTTTCTTCCACAATTGTTAAACGAATCCCTACAGTTGTTAAGTTAGCAACTTGGTTGTTAAGTGAATCTGGCTTTCCCATTGACTTTGCTGGTCAGAAAGTCACAAAAAGTGATCACACGATCTCCGGTCACTACGACCGTCATAAATATGAGTGGGTTGCCAAGCATCTTAATTTTGATTATATGACCATGGAGATGCTGCAATGGTCATAAGTCACTTGTCTCAGTGCCATTATAACTTCAAACAGTCATTGAATGATCTGATGTAAGTCAAGGACTATCTGCAAGAGTATGTCCTTCACTAGTGGTTCTCTATATGCAGCTTTGCCGAAAACTGGTTGGTTTTCATCAAAACCATGGTAAAAATGCAGTCACTTAATATTGGATGCTACAAATGGCTGTAAATCCAGCCATATTCCCAATTGAATTCGAGAATTCGACACCTCCTTTTTCATAAAGGGCTCACAATCACACAGTCAAATTAGTTGGGCAGATATCTTGGCACTTTCACAAAACCTCAAAATTACAGGTCGAGCTATTCTAACTTTTTTTTTTTTTAATTTATCACATTTATATACCGCCCTATCTCTGCAAGGACTCGGGGCGGTTACTTCTAGTATCTACTCATATTTCCTACTCAGCTAGTGATAACTAATATTCAGAATACTGAACACCAGGCTAAACTGGTAAACCCACTACTTTTCAGAAAGGAGAGCCTAGTAAATTTTTAATATTATGTTTTTAATATTCTAATTACATATATTCTAACTAGTCCTTGACAGTTCATTTAGTGACCATCATTGAACAAAGGGATTTATGACCGTTTCCCACACCACCATTGCAATATCCCCGTTGTTACGTGTTCAAAATTCAGACACTTGACAACTGACTCGTATTTATGGCTGTTGTAGTGTCTCAGGGTCACGTGATCACGTTTTGTGACCTAACCAGCCAAGACAATGGGTAAGCCAGATTCACTTAACAAACGTGTCACTAACTTAACAGCTGCAGGGGTTCATTTAACGATTGTGTCAAGAAAGGTCATAAGATGGGGCAAAATTCAGTTAACAATTTTCTCCCTCAGCAGCAGAAATTTTGGGCTTAATTGTGGTTGTAAGTCAAGTATACTTGTATACTCGCTAGATACAGTAAGCACGATTCCCAAACTGGACAGGATTAAAGAATACTGTAAGAACACTGAGCAGCTAAATGTCTATGGAGATTCTCAGTCATCCAAGTCATGGTTGGCCCAAAGATGCTTTTTCAAGAGGCAGCTGGACTTCTCTGGTTTTTCTTTGAAGACGTATCACTTCTCATCCAAGAAGCTTCTTCAGCTCTGACCGGATTCCATTCCCCACCATTCAGTCAGAGCTGAAGAAGGTTCTTGGATGAGAAGTGAAACATCTTCAAAGAAAAACATGAAAGTCCATTAGCCTCTTAAATAAAGCATCTTTGGGACTGAGCAACTAACAGATAGATCTTAAGTTATAATCAGACCAAAGAACATGGCTAGGATATCTTGTGTAATCCTATTCAAGGGGGTGACAACAGTCTACAAGATTGTGCTCTCTAAAGAAAATGACACCTTTGCTCTAAATATTTCAAAATGAGATAGCTTTGAAATAGTCCCATTCTTTCTCAGAAAGTTTGTTGACCAGGTGCGATATGACTAGTGTTTTTACTAGTGTTATGAAAATAAGTATTTTCATGATTAAGGTGGTTTAATGTTACTTTTTCTCACTATCAGAGTTCAGAAAAAGTTTGTGTCCTTTGGCACAAACATTAGTTTTTTTATATATATTAATGTTAGGTGTGCGTATCCAACTAACTAAGTCCATAATAAAGCTTCTTTCAATTGGGCATAGCATATTGTATATTAACCCATTAATTGAATCCAGCTAATTCAGCAAACTCTGATAAATGAATCTAACCAGTTGCCTCCTGTTAAATGTTCCAGAATAATAATTTTAAAAGTTATTTGTTTCAATATTCTGTGTGATGTTTGTTACAATCAATAATACTGGGCTTTCTAATATATTTTTAAAGTAGATTTTAAAAAAGAAACTTGGATCCCATGCCCTTTCTGAACAAAAACAATCCCATTCCTGTTGAAACAGACACCCTTTTCATATAGGCTAGAACATGAAAAGCAAGCAATTATTTGCTTAGTTGAAAACACAAAAGCTGGGATTTGCAGAGAGGTTTAGGTGCTCAAAAACCACTGATGTTCAGTGACCCTCCTAAGCCACAGACACACAAAACAAGCCTGTTCTGGCTTAGAATAATTCCCTGCCATGGCCCAACTCATGGCATTTCTACATGACCTTGACTCTTAGAAGTAGTCTGACAAAATGTGAATGAGCCCCATCAAATTAGGACCAGCACTATGCTATTTTAGAAGTACCTTTATTTTTGACTTTGCTTTTGCCTAACTGAATACAATTGCTGGATCTTGGTTCGTGAAATAAAGGCTCCTTATTATTTCTTTTCTAGACATCGCTTGAAGGTGACCCTTTGAAGATGGCTAATGATTTTCGAAAGAACCATTACAGATTATTGGGAGTTGAGGTATACTAACAAGAAAATCTTTAGTCAATTCTAATTCTAGGGTTAGAGGATTCATCATCTCCAAATCTAATTTTAAATATTTGAATAAATAATCTGGATATCTAGCTATCAATGATCACAATGGTGGCATACAAATTTAATGAAAAAAACAATCATAATAAAAGGTTAGCACAAATCATACATATTTCTATGTTGCTACTGAACTGCCTGAAGGGGTCCATGTGATAAAAAAATGCAAAGGGTTTAAGGCATCTGAACTGATAAACATGATTATTAAACATGTTTATTAAAACTATGCAAAACGCCTTTAAGAGATTACTTGAGCAAAGAAGTAGGAATGACTCATTTACTGTTCAGAATAGATCAGACTGCTTCTCTAAAATCTTCTTTTCTCCTTCTGTATAAATCACCATATCTTTGGAACAACTAATAAATATAATTTAAAAAATGTTTTTTTTAAAAGAGCAATTTCTTCCTGAAAATTAAGACAAACTCTACATATTTCTTGTCAGAAATAAGGCTCCATAAAATCAACAGGATTTAGTCCTATAAAACTGCAGCCAGAGTGGTTTAAAATTTGGCCACTAATCTCTTAGTAAGCAGCCCTGTGAAAATGAAGTCACTTAAACCACAGAGGATATGAGTTGTCATTTAAATTATTTTGGGTTCAGACACCATGGAAATGTCTGTTTCTCAAGATGGTAATGAATTACATACAATATAAAAACTCCACCTCCTCCAAGGCCAGGTATTAACCACAGAAAAAAAAAGAAAAACCAGCTTCCCTATTTTCACCTTACTCCATGATATCCCATCCATGAGATGCTCAGTCTTAAAAATCACACTATTCTGGCCCACTGAAATAGTCACAAGTGTTCTACCCTCGGACTACCAGGAGCCTTCAGAAGGGCATCAAGAGAGGGTGAAGGATTTTCTGTCTTCTTTGACAAGGACGTCCGTCCTCCTGCTCTCTTTAACAACTCACAAAGGTCCCGTGCCATCAACTGCAGCATCAGGAGCGAAGAACCTTAAAGCTGCTGCCTGGGTTTTGCCACACAGATTCCCATAAGAGCAGTGAATCAGAGCACATTTCTGCTGTGCTCAGTTCAAAGGAAAGGAGTAGCTATGCGTCCCTGCCATCACAAATTGCAATCATTAAAGGTATTGTTGTTTCTACAATGGAAAACACAGAGAGCTTTTTAAAATAGAGAGAGAGATCAGGACCAATGCTGAAATCTCAAGCCCTTGGTTCTTCTTCCATATGGTTCAGAATCAGACGGGTTTCCTCAACTTGCTTTCCTCAGGCTGTGCTTTTTGAAAAGGGGCTCCGAACGCCAGAGGCAAAAATGTTAGCAACACATTAAAAGAAAGAAGAGTCCGTGTTTATTTTCTGATCAGGCTCTCCCGAGTCCAACCTATCTCCCGGTTTCTTGCTGAATTCAATTTACCGCTGGAAAAACAGGATTCTCTAAACCACAGGTAGTCCTTGATTTATGACCACAATTGAGCCCAGAATTTATGTTTCTAAGAAATTTGATAAGTGACTTTTGCCCCATTTTATGACTTTTCTTGCCACATTTATTAAGTGAGAATCACTGCAGTTGTTAAAATTCATCTGGTTTCACCATTCACTTTGCTTCTCAGAAGATTGCAAAATTTGATCCTGGGACACTGCAACTGTCATAAATGTGAGTCAGTTGTCAAGCATCCAGATCTGAATCATGTGACCATGGGGATGCTGCAACAGTCGTAAGTCTGAAAAATTCACTTTTTTCAGTGCCATTGTAACTTTGAATGGTCACTAAGAGAACTGCTTTAAGTTGAGGATTACCTGTAGTAAGTATTACAGGTAGTCTTCAATTTATGGTCATAATTGAGCTGGGAATTATGGTTCTGGCAGTCATTAAATGGGTCATCGTGATCATATCCAATCTTATGTCATTTTTTGCAGTGACGTTAAGCAAAACCAACAGGCATTTGTTTTTGCTGGAAATCAGAAGTAAATATCAGTTTCTGGCAAAAAAAATAATAATGGCAAAAATCATGTAATCACCAGATAGTGCTAACAGCCATGAATATGATCCAGTTGCCAAGCACCCAAATGCGAGGTGGTGTGTGTGTGTGTGTGAGAGAGAGAGAGAGAGATCAACTGTCAGGATTTCAAAACTGGATTTTAAGTAACTGGCCAGGCCCATCATAACTTGAAATGTTCACTAAGTAACTGTTGGTAGGTTGAGTATATTACCTGTAATTCAAAAACTAAGCCAAGATACCTAAGGTAGAGATGGGGGAGCAACTTGGAAAAATATCTGGAAAGCAATTCTATCCCAACTTAGGTAGTCAACCACTACCCAACACTATTATAGGCAATACAATGGGAGTCAAGAATAAAATGCGATCACAAACTTAACTAATTGCATTCCGCGAAAACAGGTAGTCCTTGACTTACAACAGTTCATTTAGTGACCATTCAAAGTTACATTGGTCCTGAAAAAGTGACTTACGATCATTTTTCACACCTACAACTGTTGTGGCATCCCCATGGTCACGTGATCAAAATTCAGACGCTTGGCAACTCACATTTATGACGGTTGCAGTGTCCTGAGGTCAAGTGATTCTCCTTTTGTGACCTTCTGACAAGCAAAGTCAATGGGGAAACCAGATTCACTAAACTACCCGGTTACTAACTGAACAACTGCAGTGATTCACTTAACAAGTGTGGCAAGCAAGGTCGTAAAATGGGGCAAAACTCACTTAACAACTGTCTCGCTTACCAACAGAAATTTTGGGCTCAGCTGTGGCTGTAAGTCGAGGACTACCTGTAGCAGTATGCATGTCTTTCATTCTGCTACAAATCCAGTCCAACAATTGTGGATGATAAGGTAGCAATAACAACAGGACTTGGACTTATATACCACTTCACAGTGCTTTATAGCCCTCTCTAAGCAGCTTACAGAGTCATCATATTAATCCCAACAGTCTGGGTCCTCATTTTACTGACCTTGGAAGGATGGAAGGCTGAGTCAACCTTGAGACTCATCATGGTCAAACTCCAGGCTGTGAGCAGAATTAGCCTGCAATACTGCATTATGACCACTGTGCCACTTGCATTCTTCATTTGCTCTTTTCTAAGGTTTTGGCAACCCACTCTTCTAGCCTGGTGCTTTAACTATTACACCATTTTTACCTAACAACTATCTTCCTGCTCCCTACTCTACTTCTGACCACTATGATGTGATCCGTTTTATGCTGATTTTCTTTCTGCATCTCAGCAATACCAGTATACAGCATATGTGTTGAAATGATTCATTTGCAAGAATTTCCTAGGTCAAAGATTGGCAGTGCAGTGCCAAGAGGCATCAATATAATATACCGGGGGGGGGGGGGAATAACCCACCTCCATATAAAATTTAATATAGATATTTTAAAAAGTTGTAGATTTCAGCAGACCTTATATGAAAGGAGGGGGTTTTCAAACTGAGATCACATGAAATCTTGGCAATCTCATAAAGGACACCTGTAAAACACCTGCAAGACACCTCAGGATTGCAACCAATACTACGTCATGAGATCTAGCAACCTTGCAGACTCTCAGCCATTTTTAAAAAGTCTTTTTTAGATTCTAGTGGCGGAAAAAGCCAGTAAGCATTTTAATCAAGAATCCTCTGAGTTTTGCCTAAAAATAACAGCAAAGTCTGCAAACTGAAAAAGGCAAAGTCAGTGGCTTTTTAAATTACTCCCTTAAGATGTTTATTATTACTATTACTCAGAGCATCCTGAAACAAAATGTAAAAATAAAGAGTACAGTATTACATGTTCAACTACATTAATAAGAACAAGTACAGATAAAACATTAATGGATATGATCAGAATGTTTATCAAAGTTCAGCTAATATTTCTTGGCTAGGGTCCTAGGAAGAGGTGTTTTTGAGAGTAAAATTTATCAGATGTCACGATTGCATCTGGATCTCAGGGGGGGGAACCCTGTGCTTCTATTTTTGAGTCAAAATACCAAAGAAGTACATCGTCTCATATTGCAACTACCAAAAATACTCCTAAAAATTCATGTTGGGGTCTGTGCGGGAAGGGGAATTTGAGTGACAAATAGTCCAACTGTTTGATGGGTCTGATGCAGCGCCTGGGTACCAGTTCCAAAACAGGAATGCCCACCTACCAATAAAAACAGAAGAGATACACAATGCTAATTTTCCTACTCAGGAATGAATTCTAACTGAGGTTTTGATCAGTGCTTGGAAAAGAGGCTTTTGTTTACTTGCCCTTCAGGAAAGGAAAGCTAATGATACTAATAAATGACTATTCAATACACGAACAATGAGGCAGAGGAAAAGTGACAAGCTGTTAACTAGACACGCTGTATAATTAAGGTGAAGCTGGTGGTGGTGGTTTTTTTTTTTTCCCCCTTTCAGAAAAGAAGGAATTTGGAGCTACAGGAAAATGTCTCCCTTCTAACAATGAGGCTATAAAATGAAGAACATTTACTGTAATGAAGACAAACTTGACATCACCTTTGTTGTCATATTAAATTGCCGGTCTCAATGTATTCAGCTACATAAAAAAGGAATTAAGGGACAGGTTCTAATTGCTTCAGCTTCCTACAAGAAATTTCTTTTTCTTCAGTTCTAACAGTGATTATGTCGGACAAGATCTCTGCCATTAATCAGTTATCTTCTCTTGAAGTTAACAAATCCTGCTTGGAGAATGGTTGTGGTGTTAACATTGGGGGGAGGGGCTGATTGGAAAGGATGATAAACCTTTGATAAGTCATTTTATTGAAATTTGCTCCAGCCAAGCAGGAGTCAAATAAGGGTTTGTTTGTTTTTTTCCATCCCACCCCCCTCCCCAAGTAGTCATCTCTGCAGAGAAGACATTAACAACCAGCCTTGAGGACCCTGGAGAAGACACTGCAGGGGAGAACTTTGTCCTCGTTCTGGGAATCAGACATCTGAATGGACCTTTTTTCCATCACTTGGTTTCAATCACATGCAGGATCAGGACAACAGACGCCCAATGTGCAGGAATGCAATTTAATATTCATGGTGCAGTGTTCATAAGGAGTCTCAGCACGTCTGTGTCACCACACAGGCCGGATATTTATGTATGGTCCTCTAAGTCATGTCGAGGAGGGGTGGGTTTCTATGCTCATGGCTACTTTCAATTCTTCCCTGCCTAGGAGAGAGACAGCATGCAGATGCTGGCATTTGAGGGGAAGAAAATGAAAGAGGAGGATAGGAAGAGCAATGCTGGAAAAACCAGGTTAGAAAATCCAGTACACTCAACTTACACTATCCATAAATTTTAAAAAGGCAGAGGTCCAATCCAGACACACACCTTGAAGAAAAGGGCAAAGGAGTATGATCATATAGCGAAAATACTGACATTATTCAATGTCAAAGTAACATTATTCAATTGTTACCTGTGAACATCAGATTACAAGAAGCACCTGCTATATTGGGGCTTTTAATATAACTACTGTGCCACAATTTGTGTGGAAGGAAACATGGATGTAATTTATCTTTTAAGTTTCCTACGGTGACCTGGAAACAATCACCATTGCTTTAGCAAAGTTACCTTCATAGAAGTATAGGTAAGGTTAAAGTTGGAGAGCCAGTTTGGTACAACGGTTACAGCATCAGTAGACCATGGATTCTAGACCTGTGTGAGGCACAAAATCAGATGAGTGATCTTGGGCCACTCCCACAGCCCTAAGATGAAAAACTATTTCTGAAAATCTTACAAAGAAAATTTAAGGGATTTGTCCAGGCAACCTCCAGGAGTCTATGAATAAATAAAACTAAGACTACCAGGTTGGTATTGCAAAAATCAGGAAACAAAACCTAGCTAACAGGGTTGATCCATGGTTCATGGAATGCAAATGAAGATCCTTTTGATTGAAAGCAGATGCTGGTTGCAGAGAAATAGGAGACGATGAACCAACAAGTAGACTGTAAGGAATGTAAGGAATGGTACAATAAAAAGGACTGTGATACAGCGGCTCTAGGAGTCCTGATGATTCTGGTTATTACACCTTCTGAAGGAGAACATCCTAAATGTCTCACCCTTGCAGGTAACCCTGAGATCTTTCTCTCTGAATCAGGTTGCATAAGGCTTGGCTAAGACTTAGGTGATTTTAGAATGTATATGGCTGTGAAGCGAATGGTTGCTTCCCAATAAAGGAGAATATTTGTAGTTCAGGGTTGAAATGAGCAGTTGTTGGCGCTCTCTGAAGTTGGTTGTTTTCTTGCAGACATTTCATTAGCCAAACTAGGTAACATCATCAGTGTAGTAGTTTGGATAATAAAATGTCTACAGGAGAACAACCAAGCTCAGAAAGAACCAAGAACTCCTCGTGGTTGCTTTCAGTAGGATACTGAAAAAGTTAAAGCATCCTGCAGGATAACCCAAGGTACCTAGGGCAGAACATCTGGGGAAGGGGTGGAACACATAAGCACACTCAGTATTGAGTACAGAAAGCTGGACCATGAAAAACTAAGGCACATCTGTTTGCAAAAACTAAGTTAATGATAGGCTTTATCCTCCCACTCCTACATCTCCATCACAGGAGAAACCTCCTGGCTCTCTTTCAGAAAGACTGAGAGAAAGTTTTACAATGCTGAGAAAAGGCAGACAGGAAAGGAAAACAGGGCTCACAGCTGCTGAAGGCTTTCCCTTTTTTGCCTTTCCTAGCTGCCGGCTGGCAAATTTTGGCACAGATTGCAGAATAAACAGCAGTTGTGCTTCAAGGAACATGCATAAGTAATTGCACAAAAGCTAGCGTTTCCATTTCGGCAACTTGTTGAACAGTCTGCTTTGTGTATGAGCAGCTTGCTGACAGTGTGTGTGTTCCTGTGAGCAGGCACATACCACATACAGATGCTCAGATCAAGCTAGATCCATTTTACTTTTGAAAGCTTTCTTAATGCAGGTTTCATTCAATCCTTCTCCCTGGTATCTCTCATTAAAGCTTTTAAAGGTATTCCTTCCCTCAGGCACAGAATAAATATAGTATGCAATGTTGCTTTTATGCCATAGTTTCTTTTGGGGACAAAAAGGAAATCACACGCCTCACTTTACTTGTTTGCTTATCATCACACATTTTAGTATGAAAGAGAGCAGAAATAACACACAGTAGAGATAACCCTTGATTTACGACCACAATTGAGCCCAGGATTTCTGTTGCTAAGTGGGATTTGCTCCATTTTATGGCCTTTCCTACCACAGTTATGTGAATCCCTGCACTTGTTAAAATCATGGAGTTAAGAAAATCTGTCTTCCTCCCTTGATTTTGCTTGTCAGAAGGTCCAAGAAAGGCGATCACATGACTCCAGACACTGCAATCATCAAAAACATGAGCCAGTTGCCAAGTATCTAAATTTTGATCACAAGACCATGGGGATGCTGCAATGGCCGTAAGTCTGAAAAACAACAGTAAGTCATTTTTTTCAGTGCCGTTGTATCTTTGAAAAGCCACCAAATGAATGGCTGTAAATCAAGGCCTACTTGTATTATCATTATAATAATATGAATCAGGGGTCTCCAACCTTGGCAACTTTACAACTTGTGGACTTCAACTCCGCTGGCTGAGGAATTCTGGGAGTTGAAGTCCACAAGTCATAAAGTTGCCAAGGTTGGAGATCCCTGATATGAATAATATTCAGCTTTCAGGCAGTACAATATAAGTAATGTATCCAAGATTCATTATCCTCTGATGGTTAGAACTGTGCCAGCATTGCCTAGTTCACGTTCCACTCATTCTCCTGACTTTTAAAAGGAATTTTCCACTTTAGGAAGTGTGGAAGCCCAACACAATGTAGGACTCCTCTTTTGAGCATTGCAGACACCATGGCAATAAAGAAAGAGCAGCGAGGACTTTTATCCCTATAACAACCTGAGATTTCCTAATCTCTGTTGATTCATTAGATGTAGATGTTTCCAAAGAGAAGTGACTAGAACTGAACTCAAATGACCTTTCTAAATTCACAATGAATTCTATGAATTTCTCAGAAAAAAGAGAAAATTGTCAGCAGTTCCTCAAAAGCAGGCATCTGCTCAAGAGTGACAGTGACCTGATTACTGAAAAGCCCAACAGGAGATGTAACAGATGCCTTTCAGTGGGTTTTACCAGGAAAGATGCAGATCACCAAAGAGAAGATTCTGTGGTGAAAGACTAGACCAGGGGGCTCCAGACTTGGTGACTTCAAGACTTAAGACTACAACTCCCAGAATTCCCCAGTCAGCACAGACCACAAGTCTTAAAGTTGCCATGTTTGGAGACCCGTGGACTAGAAAATCATATATAGACCTAAACCAAATGCAAGAATATCACTTCTCCTATGAAAGTTTCTTCAGTGGTAGAATTTCTGGAGTCAATTTTTTCATTATAGCAAATAAAAAACCAGGAGAACTTTCCTGCCCAGTACAGTTTCAGGTCCTCCAACTGCCGACTGCAAACATCCAGGCCTACCTTAGAGATGACAGAAGTATAAGACACTCTAGGTCCATGATGGCAAACTTATGGCACGGATGCCACAGGTGGCACACAGAGCCATCTGGCTGGGCACACAAGCTGTTGGCCAACTTACCTCCAGCTGAGCATGCACATGTGATTGCGTATGCACACAGGCACGATTGCAGAGACCCAGCTGCTCTTTGGGTCTCCGCTGTGCATGTGCGTGATTGCAGCAGGACGTCCAGCTGGTCTTTGGAGCTCTTCTGCACATGCACACGATTGCTTATGTGTACATGAATGCCTGTGTGCAGTCTGTGTGCATTGCACGTGCAAAAGCTGCATAATAACCCAAAGGGTTAATTAATTTTAAACCTAAATTTTAAATTTTATATAATTCTGTTTTAAAGTTTTGGGGTTTGTTCTTA
>JAEANM010007258.1:0-17884 GCA_017656035.1 Myanophis thanlyinensis
TCTAGCCTAATCTTTATTGCCCTGCTTACAGAAACTGCCCACCCAGTCACATGACACCCCCCCCCAGCCATGCCCACTAAGCCATGCCCACAGAACCAGTAGTAAGAAAATTTGAATTCCACCACTGCCAAGACAGATACGTCATAGTGGAGAGTTCTGAGAAAACATGTGGAGAAGGAAAGGGCAACCCACTCCAGCATCCTTGCCAAGGAAACCCCATGGACAGTATCAAAGGAAAAACTAGGAGACTGTGGAGGACATGTGGAACCTGGTATGCTATGGTCCATAGAGTCCAAGAATTGGACATAAGTGTTAGTGACCGAACAACAATGACAACAACTAGCTGCACATAAAGGCAAATGCAACATTACATTGCATCAGCAGAAGTATAATTTCCAAATCATAAAAAGAAACACAATAATGTCACTCTATTGAGCATTGGCTAGCCTCTTCTGAAGTATTGTGTCCAGTTATATGTGCCATGACTTCAGAAAGGATTAGATAAATCAGAGCAAGTTCAGAAAAGGGCAAAGGAGATCACCAGAGCACTAGATCCTAAATCAGTGAAGAGAGATGAAATTGAACATGTTCCACCTTAAAAGAAAATGCTAAGAGGAGATACGATAATTTCTTCAAGTCCCAGATTTTGGAAGGCTTTAATGTAGAGGAAGATCAAAAACTGTTTTGAAAATACAGATCTGTAACTGTATCTGTACAAATCTCCAATCTGGATATGTTCGTCCCCTTGCATTGTTTGTAAAACAGGGGATACAAATAAATAAAATCCTGCATGGTCCCCTGAAAGAAAATATATACTAAAAGTTTATTGAGTATACTTAATAGATTAAAACACTTAGTATAAATATTTGTAAATAGTTCTAATGTACTTAAAGGGGGAAACATTGAACTTTGTTGTTATATAATGTAATGAACCATACCAATCAAAAGGCTTTTTTTTTAAAGTCCCTCCTTCCATGGGAACTAGATCAACATGAATTTAGGATTTTTAGAATACTGTATGGGCTGCTCAGCACTGAATCAAAAATAGTAAGTTAGACAGCCTATATCATTTAAATAAGTTGTCTCCATTTAAACTGGGGAATTTAACAGAGGTTTGCATATAGGTTTAGAGAAGAAAAATTAAATAATTTTCAAATCCTGGTGTAACCATGTAAGTTAAACAGAGTGGTTGAAGCAGCTACCCACAGCCCTGTAAGAATAAAATGAAGTGATAGAGAATCATGTAAACGTTACTGGTGTCCTGGACGGGCAGGAACAGAGAATAATAATGCAGTGTGCAAAAGTTACTGAGAATGGTTGGGGATGATGCTCCTGCTACCTCTATAAAACAGAGCTTTGATCCTCCCCAGTCATAGAGTAGCTCTAAAGCTAACTGGAAGCTAGAATCTTTATTTAAGCATTTAAAAGGAGTGTAACAACTTCAGTATGTTGCATGTGCACTCATACCTACCTAATCTGTCTTTAAAATGAAATTACTGATTTTTGGAAACAAGCATTGATATTCACAATAGTCATTGCTAAAGGTCGAAGTACCAACATCTCTCCTAATAGCAGAATCTTGACCTAAGGTTCACTTGTATAGAACTCCTGTCAATGCAAGCCTGTTTCTTTTAGCTCATTGGAAACAATGGGCGCCCTCTACTGGCTACTTCTTTGCACGAACAGTCGAAGATCCTGATCCTCTTTGTACTCTTTGTCATACAGTCAAGGGCAGTTCAACTTTAAACTGTTACTCCTGTATCTTTTCTTGAGCTGTGGAAATGGAATCCAGATATTTAATTGGGTAGCTTTATCAAGAGTGTGCATGAAGGAAAAGTCTCATGCGGAAAAAGTCTGCTATGACAACTTGTCTTGAGTTCTGGTTCACCTTCTTAAAAGTGAGGTGTTCTTCTTACTTAGAATATAATATGATAAGAGTTCATTAGCCGCTATCAAACATCTTAGGATTTATAAATAGAAGATGCTATCAAAATAAGAAGTTGGAACCTCTCAGGCATTCTACCTTGCTTTAATATCAGAGATTATGTTTAGAGAACGATTCACAAAAAGTGCTAGGAAGCCATGGGGGATGACAATCACCGGCAATGAAATTCAGACGCGTGAAATTAATAAAGAGGAAATGAGGTGGAGGAGGTGGATTGAGTGGGATGGAAGAACACTGAAGGAGGATCTCTGGGTAAATGAAGAAAAAAAAAAACTACCAGAAAGCCACTGAGTAGCAGAGTGAGTTGTTAAGAGAGGCTTTAACTAAATCACACACACAAAAAAACAATCTAGACACTGATGGGATCCGATAATACACAGGCCTTTCATTTTGGGATGGGTTGCAACAATTTTAAGGACTTTATCTGCCACCAGTTCTTACTAAATATCAACTAACCAGAACCAAGTTGCAAAAAAATAGACTACATCACAATAATCCCTTTGCATATTTTGTCTTCTAAGTGCAGTACTGGATGGAATCAAGGTTTTCCTCCATTATAAAATCCCAAGTCAGCTTTAGAGCCAATGCTGTATGGCCTGAGGTTTGCCAGGCCTTGGTGCAGTGTTTCTAGTACAGCTATAAAACTTTGACTAGGAGGCCTCTCAGGAAAGCTGATGCTTAGGTGAACAACAGCCATTAATAATTCACAGAAATTGCTTTTCTGTTCAGGAAAAGGAGAGCTATGTATGTTGCCAGCAGCACTTTACCAGTGAAGAGCATCTGGCTCACCTTAGTTTGGCCACTGGATAGTGGTTCTCCGTGGGTCCAGTTGCCAGGTGAATCTAGTGCCAGATATTACTGCTGTAATAATTTTACTTTGGACAGATGTGAGACAATTAAAAAGAGGGTGGGGGGAGACTGAGGAGATTTCTATTACACTCTTGCCAGAAAGAAAGGGTGGGGGGAAAATAATACTCATGGATGTCACATTAGAAGTGGGAAGCTACAAGAAAGTCATTAGTAGGAAACTAAGAGTTGGATTCTTAGACTCTTAGTAGTGAGAATTTAGATAGCCGCCTATTCGCTTGAAGAGACATATTTTCAGTTTCAGTTCAGAATTCTAATCACTCCATTGTAAGGTGAATATTACAGTCCTCAACTTACAAGTATTTGTTTAGCAACCATTTGAAGCAGCACAGAAGAAAGTGACTTATGACTGGTTCTTATACTTATGACAACTACAGCCACATGATCAAAATTCAGCTCTTGGCAAACAGCATGTATTTACAATGATTGCAGCATCCCAGAGACCTGGGATTGTCATTGCTAGAGAGCTACTGACAAGCAAAGTCAGTAAGGGAAGCCAGATTCACTTAATGACCACATGGTTCACTTAACTGCAGTGATTCATTTAACTGCTGTGGTAGAAAAGGGGGGGTTGTCAGATGGGGCCTGGCTCACTTAACAGCTGTCTTGCTTAGCAATGGAAGTTTTGAGCTCCATTGTGGTCAAACATTGAGGACTACCTGTATAGAAACCAAGGCGTGACAAAAGTATAAAACAATGTAGTTGTTGTATCCTGATCAAGTTGCAAGGAAGATTCAGAGCTAAAAGCCAAGAGAGGTCATTAGAGAAATGAAGATTGACCATCTGGTGAATTTTCATCTTTTGTCTTGGTTGGTGTGGTACTTTCATATTCAAAATTGATTTGCAGTCTGGAGGTCATCCTGGAGACACAGTTCCTGCTCATGAGACAGGTGACAGCCTTTGTGTCAGGCACAAAAGACCAGGTCCACCTGTGAAGCAGAGGTGAAATTCAGCAGGTTCACTAGAACCAGTAGTAAATTTTCTAAGCAGTTCGGAGAATCGGTTGTTAGAAGAAATCTCCTTTTGTTTTTCCCCACTTTACAGGGTTAATCCTGTAAGGAAGGCAGGAAAAAAAACATTCTGGTGTTGTTTCTAGCCTAATCTTTATTGCCCGGCTTACAGAACTGCCCACCCAGTCACATGACCCCCCCTAGCCATGCCCACCAAGCCACACCCATAAAACCGGTAGTAAAAACATTTGAATTCCACCACCTCGGTGAAGGATCAATTTGACTGATTCATTGCTAAAAGCCTATGCATAGGAATCTTCTCAATTGAGCACCTGGTTCAATTTAGGTAAAGGTTAACAGCAGTCAAGGGGGTTAGACTTAGTTTGTGGCTATGTAGTGATTCTTGGCGGATCCCTCTTTGTACTCCTTCCCCTGGCTCAGTTCATCCTCTCCTACACTTTGCAGAGATCCATTTGTGCACCAGCTGAACCTGATCCTAGATCGGGAAACCCTCTGGTGGTTCAGAATGTGACGCTGCCAGTCAGTTATGGGCATGTCAGTTTCCCATGAGACCCTGCTGCTTCATAAGCTGCAATGGTTGCCAATTTGTTTCTGGATGCAGTTTAACATGCTGGTTACAACCTATAAAGCCCTTTGTAGTATACAACCTACCATTTGAGTAAGCACCTGTCTCTGATAACTTCTAGCTACCTGGTGTGATTAAGCAGAGTGGTGTGCTCGAAATACCTTCGATTAAACAATCTCACCAATGAGGACCAAGGAAGTATGGTTTCCCTCTGGCATAGTATATTCCCTTCTTCCCCAAGATTGGTAAGGTTCCCATCATAAGAATGGCTCAAAAGTCTTTGAAGATCTAGTTCTTCTCCCAGGCCTTGATGTAAAATCACCATGTTTTCCTGAGCAAGTAAAGAAAATATTATCAGCCTTTTTTTCAGCCTTTCTTGTGGGGTGAAGGAAAATCCAAAGACCACATGCCCAGAAGGATTTGTGGAAGGCTTGAAACAGATTCTGCTTCTGTTTCAGAGGTTGAGAAAAAAGCTAAGTTCATTGGGGCTTTCCCTAGATCCTGGGAAACAGAGGGCTGTTTCCTTTTAAACCGCCTTGCTTATACTGCATTGAAGTATACATTAGCAAATACTTACCAGCAAGGAAACGTGATACAGGTTCTTGAGCCACAGACATGAAAGTCCTCTTCTTCTTTCAATAGACTCTTTTCCTTTTTTTCATGCTTAATTTTTTCCCCATTACTTGTTCCTCTACCCTCAACCACCCAGTTTTGAAATGGCTTGTTAACAACCATCAGTTGTTAACTGATATTATCAGGGGGAGGGGAGGAAATCACCAAAACTATCCCTTAACTGGCTCATTAGTATGAATCCAATCCCTTATTTCATCAGAATAACTGGAAATATCTGAATGTACAAAATATATAAGTTGTTCATACTATCATCATCATTGATATATCATTTGAGCATGGTCAAATTAATCCACATGTGTTATAATCTTTACAATAACTGGATAAAACAAGTTAGCCCAAAGTAGATTTATGTTTATTTTAGAGGAGACATCAAATGTTAAGTTATTTTTACTGGATGGTTTTCAACCTGCACATTACTCTACATTGCCTAATTTACAGATTGATGGTGATAATTTAAAAATATTATATGTCTAAAATGGTAGCAGCCGAGGCAATAACAAGTAACTTACTTGGCTAGTGAGAGCAACTTGTAATTTGACTGAGAAGTATTCTCTTAAAATGTTCGTCTGCCCCAGACCTTCCTCCATGCTGTCTTATTTGCTACTCAACTATTTTTTGGATTAACCATTCAAATATCTCCAAGCAGTTTTAATATTAGAAATAAAGACTGTGGTAAAGACTGGATCTCATTTTCATACATATTCACAGGGCTTTTTTTTTTTGTTTCTTATATTTTGTAATGTAATGTTGATTTTTGTTGCCTAAAATATTTAAGTATTTTCAGAACAAGAAGGAGAAAAGTAAGAATGCTACCAAGTATAGTCCCATTCAAAGTCCCACTGAACTCGGTAGAATTCATTTCTTGAGTGAAACATAGTTGAAGCTCTTAAATTCATTTTAGAGATTAGTCTATTACTTTCCTTTGTTTAATCCTATTGTTGTTCTGGAAGTGCTTTCCATGACATGGTATTGGCCCAAAAAAGTGTTGTGTTGGCTTTAAGTGATCGCTTAAAAGTCTCCTTTTTCCTTACCAGTTTGAAACTCCTTATTGCACTTCTTGTGATTCTTAACACTACTTACCCCTTAGACTCAATAGGCAAGTTGCTGTCTACATTCCACCCCATTTGGACATTGCTGAGGAATGATGAATCTGCATAATCCTTCACATCACAATTCTCCAGGGCTTACAAAATTTGATTTCCCAACATCCCTTACTGTTGACCTTGCTGAAAATGTAGCTCAGCAATATCAATAAGGACACGTGTTCCCTCCGCTTGTTCCAGATGACTATATGTATGTGTTTTTGATGAGATAACATCCTTTATTCCAGCCAAGAAATAGCTACCCACATATTTTGAGCTGCTTAAATTTATAGCATGGATTAATTTGTTTACACATACCTCAACAATCTGAGAATGTGGCAGATGACTTGCTGTTATATTTCTGCTTTGCACTTGCTTATTTATTACACAAGTCCACACCCAGCACAGTTTGGAAAAAGATCTGAGCAGCCAAGCAGATGAAAGCTAAAGGATCCTATTTACTATTTGCTGTAGATAAAACACAAGTAATCTGTCACCAAATGGAAATCAATCTAACCTTTTTAGCTTTCAGATCCGAAGTCATTCTCCTCCCTTTCCTTACCTTAAAAGCTCTGACTGTGAGAAAAGAAAAACATGGGAGGTGTAAAAGTATCAGAGTGACATTTCTCTGCTAAATGGAGCTTCTTGATTCCAAACTGGTTGGAAAAACTCTTTTAAGTGTCAAATATCCTTTAACTGTCTCAGAATCTCCCCAAATTATAGGCATCTTAATATGTTTACGTTTTGGGAGACCATAAGTTTTACACTTAACTTTTCCAAAATTGAACCTTCACAATAAAATAATCTCTTTTGTGCTTATTTTCATCAAAGCATTCATTCCTAACTACGTGAATCCTATTTGGAATTTCAAAAGGAAATACTCATGTATTTAAGGCTCCAAAAGAACAGATTATTTAACTGATCAAAACTGAACAATTACTCAGATTTTGAACGTAGACATCTTCTTGAAATTAAAAAAACTTAGACCACAATTTAAAGATATTTCTAAGGGACTAAATGATTTATTTCTGAGTAACATACCTGCAACTTTCACAAGAGAAAAAGGAAAGATCAGTTTAGCTGCATTTTTTTTCTACCCCATTCATCTGTGCATTTTGGAACATCACTATGCTACAGACACAATAATGCGATTCAAGTTTCTGTGCAGAATGTGTGCTGAAAAACTGCACGTATATCATGTATGAAAATGTCTGCACTACCTAAAGGATACATAGGGGAAAACATTTGGCAAAGTTGCCAAATGCATGGTTGTAAGTCATAAACTCCCTGTATTATTAATATCATCAACATCATCTGGAAATGAATGTTATGAAATCCTAACCATGACAGTATTTCACAGAAAAGACTTTTTCCAAGGGGAATATTTTAGAACAAAGGAACAATGGACCAATGGAACCTTGTCATGCCCACCATTTATTCTCATAGTCACACTAGGATGGCAATTCTTGCAGAGTTCCAAGTTAAATACACAAAAGCTTTGACTAGAACATTTAATAGGCATGATTCGCGGGTCGAGAAAAGGCTTTATTTTCACTCATTGTACAATAGCAAAATAGTATACCTTATTCTCGTATCCTTGCTGTACTTCTGGCTCTTGATAAAGTAGAGGATACCTAGCTGGAAAGTTTCTTATGACCATCACCACTACGTAGCAACCTGTATTCCTAGTCAGCAACAGATAATGTCATTTTAATTATCCAGAATGCCCAGTCATGAATTAAAGCAGGAGTAGGAAAGAGGAATAGATAAATTAATGAGGAGTTTCAGGAAACAAGTTTGAGACCTGAGCACCTTGCAACAGAGTTAGCTCCCATCCTGCCCACTTAGCAGTTCAAAAGTATGCATATGCAAGTAGATAAATAGGTACCACTTCAATGGGAAGGTAACAGTGACATCATGCTGGTCATATGACTGCAGAAATATCTTCGGACAGTGCTGGCTCAATGGCCTTGAAATGGAGATGAGCACCACCCCATATAGTCAGCAAGGACTAGCAGAGTAAAATCTGCAGGGATGCCTTTTTTTTTTTTCAGGCAGCAAAGCCATCGCTGCATCTTTGTTTAGAAGAATCTCTCTGATCCCCATGTAGTTCCTACAGAAATTCTCTTAGAAGGATGGATTGCTGCAGGTTAGCTGGGAGTGGCTGACTGAGGACATCCTTTTATGTCATTGGGGGAGGGCTTACAGAAGGAATGAAAGTCAACTGCGATGACGAATATGTGTTTGATGACTGGTTAAGCCCATCATGGGAGCTGACTAGAGCCCAATCAGAAAGAGTATTCTGGGAAAGCACCTACAATCTGCTTTTTTAAAAAGAAAAACCAAACAAGTTTAGCAGCCTGGAATGGAGTCATCTAATTTTTAAAAAAGTATTTGTGAACAATATAACAGCTACTGCCAGTGCAGGACCCAGCCTGTAGAAGAGGTCCTTCCCCAGACACCACATTGCTGGCTCTGTCACTGCAGCATCTCTGTTTACAATGGCATTTTCCAGCATGAGGTTTCTCTGAAGAACAAGAGCTCTGAAAAGTCCTTGGATCTTCATGACAAGCAGTTCCATGTGCCTTATATACTCTGGCCCCGAGACGGTGTCCCCATGAGCCAGCTGATGTGGGAAACTTGAGCGAGGCGAGTCTTAAAGAGTGTCATGTCCACGGTCAGAGAGTTCAATCCCAGGGAGGGTGAAATAGCAATCTAGGGCAGCTGTGTGTATGCTTAGCATTAATATCAAATATAACGGTAATTTAAAACAGAAACTTTCGGGTACAGATCCGAGTTGGGGAAGCCAAGTTATGAAATAATATTTGCATCTGGAGTTTAGAAGCGGCTAGGAATGAGCCTGCCAGCGTTTGCCATATGGTGCATCTGCAGAGAATATTTAAATACGTAAACACAGTGAGTTAATAAAGTGAATTGTAAGATAAATATTTCTCCCTCAGCTAGTGGCATGGCAAATTATCAAAATAGTCAGGAGTCCAAGTGGAAAGTCTGAAACTGCGAGATGTGATATAAGATGGCAGAAGTGTCTGCTTTTTAATTCCCATTAGCAGTTTTGAAATGACAGCCAACTGCATAATCATGCCTTATCGCACAAAATGAATTAAACACTAAATGTTATTGCCAGAGTTCTCCCAAATGTCTCTTAAAGATTAAAAGGGCATTTCTCCATTTGCAAATTATAACTTTCTGCACATTTTAAAAAATATTTTAACCAAGTGATGCGGATTCTTATTTCAATGGTCCCCTTGATTATTTTGTAATTGGGAGACATAGAGTAAATACTAGAAATGGGTCAGTAAGAAGTAGAAAGTTTATGACTGTTTTATTTTCACTACTAGACAAAATGGGTGTGTGCTGTGCCATATTTTTCTTTATTGATTTATTTATTGTTACTTTAAACTGCCTAGAGAACATAATTATTAGATAGCATTTAAATACCCAAGACAGAAGCTACATAATACTGAAATACTTTCCCAATAACTGGTGAATATTGTCTATATCATGTATTTACAAATGTAGGTGTACATAGAGAATGGCACTAGTTTATTATTCTTGAAAACTGAAAAAAATCCACAAGCTCCTGCCCTAAAGATGTTCAGGATATTATTAAAATTATAATTAGTTGCTCTCTTCGGCCTTAGGATAGGGCAATTGTAAAGTTCCCAATAGTGAAATTTTAGTATTTACAGTTGGTTTGATTCTAGATATCAGCTATAACCTTTTTCACATATATTATTTTCCAATTTTATTCACAAGGTGTCCAGAATTGTTAAGGAATTGCGTGGCCTCAAAACTGGATAAATAAACACCAAATAAAAACTGCTTTTAAAAAAATCACAGCATCCCTTGCTGGGGCAAGTTCTACTCTTGTTCCAATCATTGGTATGTTTGCAGCATTTGTAACAGCTTTACTGTTTCCCCATTGTAAGTTTTAGTATACATTCTTTTTATTTTGGTGGCTCATGTGTTTTAATTGTTGTCAGCTTTCTAGAATTGCAAACTTGATTGAAGTGCCTCTAAATTGGGTTAGGCAAAAATATTTTGAGAAAGTACTAGGAAATGTCCGTAGGAACAGCAAATTTTCACTCTAAAGACAGGCCCACATTTTCATGTGCTTGAGTGCTCAGCACAGAGGTGAAATTCAGCAGGTTCTAGCAGGTAGTAAATTTTAAAATTAAATTAAGTAAAACCAGAAGTAAATTTTCTAAGCAGTTCGGAGAACTGGTTGTTAGAAGAAATCTCCTTTTGTTTTTTTTCCACTTTACAGAGTTAATCCTGTAAGGAAGGCAGGAAAAAAAAACATTCTGGTGTTGTTTCTAGCCTAATATTTATTGCCCTGCTTACAGAAACTGCCCACCCAGTCACATGACCGCCCAGCGGCACACCCCAAGCCACACCCACAGAACTGGTAGTAAACACATTTGAATTCCACCACTGCCTAGGAGGTTCCCCCCCACTTTTTAGTAGCTGAGATTGGGTAGCAACCTAGTTTAATTGGTTTTCTTGGACATTGCAGAAGATTGAACTAGTTTATCCTTGTCATTTCCAATTCCAATCCAAGAAAGATGTTTAGGGAACTGGAAGTTAAAACATATGCAGAATGGTTGTAGGAATTGGGTATGTCCAGTTTAATAGGGGACAAAAAAAGAACTAGAGGTGACATGATAGCAGTGTTCCAATATCTCAGGGGTTGCCACAAAGAAGAGGGAGTCAAGCTAGTCTACAAAGGCAGAATGAACACAGGATGAGAAGCAATGGATGGAAACTAATCAAGTAGAGAATCAACCTAGAACTAAGGGGAAATGTCCTGGCAGTTAGAACAATTAATCAGTGGCACAAATTGCCTCTAGAAGTTGTGGATGCTCGAAGAGATTTCACAACCAATTGTCTGAAATGGTATAGGGTTTTCTGCCTAAGCAGGAGGTTGGACTTTCTCAACTCTATTATTCCGTTAATTTATGTGATTCTTTGATAGTCTTGTACAGATAGCACATTTTCTGCATAAATTTCAAAACTTAGATCTAGTATAGATGAAAGGTTCCTGAATTCCATTATATTTTCATGCTATTTTCTAGCTGCTAGTAAAATTATTCTTATCTGGTGGTGCCCATACCATAAACAGGATTCAAAAGAGCTCCAAGGCAACATTGAAATTTTATTTAAGTTTTTAAAACTTACTTTATATGATAAACAAGAGGACAACATGCCAGCAAACACTGGAAAAAGTAAGCTTTTGGTTCCTGTAATGGTGGAATCCAGGTTTGATGCCAGCCAGAATTTGTGGGAAATTTTCAGAAGGTTGTGAACTGCTTGAGCACATTGTTATTATTGGACAAGTCACAACCATGTGATAAGTCACAATTTTCTTTCTTTTTTTTTCTAATTATAAATTCAACCAGTGTAATTAAAGCTATTGCAAGAAGGCTAATCAGCAGTCTCACAGATTTCTCACTTTTGCTCCAATTCTACCTATAGAATATTTGGATGTTGATTAATGTTAAAAATAATAAATATAAAAATTCTAATTAATGATTCAATTCCCAATGCATATATGTTACAATATAGTAAATTATATCCCTGTCATTTAAGCCCCCTGCCCCCAATCATTTTGTAAATAGTATGTTGGCATTTTAAGAACATTTAGATAATGAGACAGCTATTTGGATTGGCAAACAATATGTGTCATGCCTTCCAAGACACAAATTAATTCAGAATTTAAGCCTCTTGATTTCAATTAACTCTTGGCTACTTGGTCAAAATGATGGATCAAAAGTTTTTGGCAAGTGTGGGAGGGAATCACAAGCCTTTTGAAAACTTTAGCATGATGTGGAAAACAGGTTATATAAATGAGATAAATGTAACATGATGAAATAATTTTGGCCGTCTGGAAGATTTTGCTAGTCATGTAATTAACCTTATTCCCAAACGAGGTGGCATTAAATTGATAAAACAGCCTCTTAACTGTAGAATACAACATCTGTCTTTGAAATCCTCAAGAGATAGGTAGGTCAGTGTTTACCCTGCACTATGGTGATGGCTGTAAGTCAATCCATGTTTTTAAAATATATATCAGAAGACGTGGTGAGGGGGAAGATGGAAGAAAATAGCTAAATAATCAGGACACATTTACTTAGCTGGCAAACATGCATTGTAAAAGAGAAAATAGCAGACTCCCTTTTTTCCTCAGTGAAAGGGGATTTATTTGTTTGCATGGTGTTTTCCATGTTCTCTGTATAGTGTGTATTAAATTACAAGGTGCTCGGACTAATTCCCATGGCAGGCGCTTGGAAGCAATGTAATTAGCCTATTAAGCTCAGGTAATTTCTTGTAAAGTCAATCAAGTGCACAGAGCAGACAGATCAGTTGTCACTTTAGTCCAGCAGAAAAGGATATTTGCTTTCCTCCATAATTTTTGGAAACTGTTCTTTCTCCCCTAGTTACGTATAGAGAAAAAAAAATAAGTCCTGTTCTAGAGATTGCAAAACATGTGGGGAAATGTTAAATTTGGTTGATTTGGAACGTATTTTTGTGGCTTGAAAAATACATATCCAAATGATACCAATTAACAAGTTGGCTAGAACATTGGAGGGGGAGGAGTCTTGAAAGCAAGGTGATGTTTTTTTTAATGCTTGTAAGTGACTTGTTTTGGGTGAATAGACAGAGGCAAGAATTGACTAGGAGAGCAGGACAGGAGAAAGATAAGGAATTTCTCATTAGTGCTACATCTGGATGCTGCCTTTCTCTCTTCTCTCTGAAGTTGATATAGGTAGTAAAATGCTCTCACTAGTGATATATTTGGATGCTGCCTTTCTCTCTGCTGCAAAAATAAACAGTGGGTCAATCTAACATGATAACACATGTGCAAACTTGCGTTCTCTTAAGCATTTTTAAAAAGAAAACAGCTGTAACAGAGACACTGAAGGGAAAGTAGAATTTGTCTGTTCATCATGGACTCTGAAACTCTAAACTGCATTCGGAGGGAATCTTCAAAATGTGAAAAGATGCTTAGACTTTCATCTAAAATATTCATTTTAGACATTCTTTCAGAGGAAAACAAATCAGGAAAAGTCCAGGAGTGCTTTTAATTAAAAAGTGTAAGTAATCCTTGACTTATGATAAATATGGAGTCATGTGACCATAACTGAGCCCAAAATTTCTGGTGCTAAGAAAGATATTTCTTAAGTGAGCTTTGCCTATTTTATGACCTTTCTTGCCATAGCTTGCAAGTGAATTGCTGCAGTGGTAAAGTTAGTAACACAGTTGTTTAATGAATCTGGCTTCCCCTTTGGCTAGGCTTGCCAGAAGGTCACAAAAATGATCACATGACATTGAACCCATCATAAATATGAGTCAATTGCCAAACATCTGAATTTTGATCACATGACCACGGGGATATTGCTAAGTCTGTAAATGTGAAAAACAGTCATGAATCACTTTTTTCAGTGCTGTTGTAACTTCAAATGGCCACTAAATGAACTGTTGTAAGTCAGGAATATCTGTATAAGCTTTTTTGAACTGCAGCTCATTTTATTCAGTGCATACTGAACAGTGTAGCGCAGAGGTCCCCAATTCCTGGTCCGTGGACAAGCACTGGGCCGTGGCATGTCAGAAACCAGACCATGCAAACAAAAGAAGCCCATCTGTGGAATGCAGGCAGCATGTGAAACCACACGTCCTCTGGTCTGCAGAAAAACCTTTCTCCGTGAAGCCAGTTTCTGATGATAAAAAGGTTGGGGGATACTGGTGTAGTGCATTACTGTTGTTAAGATCTTAACAAACACATTGGGTTTCTAACACTCTATAATTGTTAACTGATAAGGCAGTTGTATTCTGTCATGTAACCTGCAGCCGCATAACCAGCCTTCCCATCCCTTGTCTTAACACCTTGCATCAGTCTAGCCCAGGGGTTGGCAATTGTGGCTCCTTCATGACTCGTGAACTTCAACTCCCAGAATTCTGGGAGTTGAAGTCCACGAGTCATGAAGGAGCCGTAATTGCCCACCCCTGAAATTCTAGCTAGTCTGTGAAGAAGAAGTAATGCCAAATTCAAAGGGACTAGAAAAGGAAAGAAAGAAAAAAAAATCAAAAGTGTTATAGTGTTGGCTAGAGTTGGCTAGAACATTGAGGGGGTTAATAACAAAAGTGTTATAGAGGTGGATTTTAATATGCCCTCTTCAATGCTAGCAATACTATGCAAACTGGAAATGATAAAATATAATGAAAACACTAGCTTTTTGTGCTAGGTGGATTGCTTAGAATAGACCTGTTTGGCATAGAAGTTGTCTGTGACAGTATGTGCAAGAGTGAGTAAAAAGTCATTAAAGTAAAATAAAATTTAAAGGAACAAAAAAAAGGCAAAGAATCAAGTTACAATATATTTTATTTATTATTTATTTATTTATATCCCACCCTTAGTATTTTGATAAATAACTCAAGGCGCTAAAATACATAATATTCCTTCCTCCTCTTCCCCCCCCAACAACCCTGTGGAGTAGGTTGGTCTGAGAGAGTATGACTGGCCCAAAGTCATCCAGCCAGCTTCCATGCTTAAAGTGGGATTTGAAATTACGGTTTTCTAGTTTCTAGATTGACCAGGTTTCATAGCAAAAAATAAGTTCTGAAATAAGCTTCTTTGTGATTACTGTGTTCCCAGAGTTGCCCTTTTCACCGCTTGTCAAAATATCTGCTTTACCACAGATGACTTGGTTTTAAAAGAGGAAAAATAGCTTAAAAGCCAGAGCCAGTGGAAACCCTGTTTACCCATATTTTTTTAAAAAAATCAATCCAGCTGAATTACAAATTTAAATATATTCACGCATGCAGAGACATACACAAATACACGCAAACACATAAAAACATACACTCCTGCACAATCTGTATGCAATTCTTTAAGGATAATAATTGTACCTGAAACGTTACTTGAGAAAGATTAAGCAAATGATTTATACTAAAAATATACAGAAATACAGGTATGTTTAAAAAGGTGCTTTGGTATTCCATTGTTATATATTTAATCTAGTCCTCCTCCTTCTCCCCACTCCTGCCCCTCCTCCCAGTGGAGGAATTCAATTTTTTTTTACTATTGGTTCTGTGGGCATGGCTGGGGGGGGGGTCATGTGACTGGGAGGGCAATTTCTGTAAGCAGGGCAATAAAGATTGGGCTAGAAACAACACCAGGATGTTTCTTTCCTGCCTTCCTTACAGGATTAGCCATGTAAAGTGGAAAAAACCCCCAAACGGATATTTCTTCTAAGAACTGGTTCGTCGAACTGCTTAGAAAATTTACTGCCAGTTCTAGCGAACCTGCTAGAACCTGCTTAATTTCATCTCTTATATCCTCCCCCTCCTCCTCTTCCTCAAATCTCGAGTTCTACCAACTACGTGGATTAGTTTTTGGACTTTTCTTGGTAAGATTTCACCAGTGCTTTATCACTGCCTCCTTCCTAAAGCTGAGAGTGATCTGCTCAAGGTCATCTAGCTGGCATAGAATGGCAGGGCTGGCACTCATGTTTCCTGCTTTCTAGCCCATTATCTAAAGCGCTGCACCAAACCGACTTCCATCCTTTAAATATATACAAGAAATAACATTTCATACTTTGTTCTACATTATATATATATATATATACATAAACCCTATAAACCTTTAAATGGCAACCTTTGCTTACATTCTATTTAGCCAAATCTTTCTTAAGATTTCCTGTTAAGAAGGAACTTAATAAAAATTAAATCATGATTTTTCAGCCTTTAAAAAAAAAAGGGAAAGTTTATTTGTATATTTATTCCTAACAGAGGAGGAATAAAAGAATTATCCTGAGATGAAATTGTCTTCTGTTTGGATACTGAAAGTTTACTTTCATTATCATTTGAGAATATAAATCCCAACCATACATTTTATGACATGAGAGCCCACTGAGTTGGAAATCAGATATAACAGAAATGTACACTTTTCGTATGTGTCTCATTAAAGTTAGTGTCACTCCTAGCAGAACAAGCCCATGCAGGTTTTTGACAGCAGTATTTGGAAGGACTGTGCCATAGCCTTCTTCTTCCTAGGGCTGAAATGTAAAGGCTAGTCCAAGGTCACCCAGCTGGCCTTCCATGCCTAAGGCAAGACTTTGGTTTCCTTGAAGCCCAGCACTGAACAGGTACAATATGTTCTTTTTCTGCCATTGACATTAATCATAGTGCCTAATCAAAATGCCAGCCCTTGCTGATAACATGAAAACCTAAATCAGGGCAAATCTGAAAAACCACAAGGGCTCTTAACTGAAATGTGTGAACTGTCCCCAAGTAGCATTGATAGTAAATTGGAACAGGTCTGAGAAACACTGTTGGTATATCCTATGAGGGAATCCTCCCATTTGCAGGGAAGGCATTACACTATTTCAGTTCATGTAGCTCCATACTATATGACTCAGTCAGTCCGTATACCCAGAGGTGCGATTCAACCTGTTTGCGCCTATTCGCTAGAATCGGTTGTTAACTTTCTAAGCCGTTCGGAGAACTGCTGGTTCAACTAGTCATTAGGGCAGAGAACCAGTTGTTAAATTATTTGAATCCCACCACTGCGTACACCATATGATGTACTTCTGGAAATGACACAATGGGACTAGTTTTGACCTTCCACAGCCTCAGGCCTTTCAAATTCAGAACAGCCGAGCATTGTTCCACCTTTTTCCATTACTAATGCTGTATTTTTGCTTGCCTTTCATTATGAAACCCAGGCCTCACCTTATCAGTCACATGAACCAGTGATATCCTTTTACAAACATTTTAACGTCCTACAGAGCTACAGAGAAAATGAATAAGCACCTCTGTGTTTATTGATACTGTGGTACCTTTATGAATAGAGAATGACAGATTATTCCTAGGTTACATTATTTGAAGAATATGTTGGTTTCTGAATGAAAAATGGGAGCAGGATGTTCAGATCTGGAAGGATTTTAGTAGCACCATTTAAATTGAAGTCTGAGTTTCTGAGTTTCTTCCTGACATAGATTGTCAGTCTTATGTGCATGGTTAGGAAGAGTTCATATAAAAGCCAAATTAAAGAACATTTTATCTGAAACCATTTCCCTCATGTTATTGCAGTATGTAAGTGGTGTCATTGATTTTTTTTTCTGGGAATGCTATATCTTGAAAAACTGAAAAAAAAATTACCTCAGCTACAAACAAATCTTATTAAATGTCCTTTCACAAAAACAGTTTGCAGATAAGGTACATGAAATCAGAGAAAGGCCCAAATATACTTTTTTTCAGTCTAGTCTGAAAATATCCTTAACAATTCTTAGATTAAATAACTATAATTAGTAATTGTAAAAAAAAAATCTAAAACTAATTAATGACACTTATGATTAGATTTTCACTCTCATCTTCCCAGTAACTTCTTAGTTGCAATTAGATCTGGAATAGTAAATATCTTAAATATTTCTAAAATTATGTTAAAGTATAAAGCAATGTTCTTTTTGAAAAATGAACAAAACTCTTTTATTTACATTGCTGTAAATAAAACAGGTTTGCTGTATCTGTGAGAAAACTTGAAAGCAAACTTTTTTTAAAAGAAAAGAAAAGAAAAGGGAAAGAGATGTAATCTGAATTCAAATTTCTCTGTCTTTTTTACTTTGGTTAAATATAGCCACAGAAAAAGAATTAGTTTGTTAAAACAGTGACACTTCTTTTCCCTTCTGTGATTTAAATCTAAGCCTTAAATTTAAGCCTCCTCGGGGTTCCATTGTCGGGTTGATGTCGCCTGACAGCCCCGAGGGTACGAGCCTTCTCTGTGGCTGCGCCCTCCTTATGG